>PITA01004262.1:8086-88775 GCA_004023965.1 Spilogale gracilis
TTTGTCTGTAGTGTCATTTGCAAATATCTTCTCCCATTCTGTGGGTTGCCTCTTTGTTTTGTTGATTGTTTCCTTTGCTGTACAGAAGCTTTTTATTTTGATGAAGTCCCAGAAGTTCATTTTCGCTTTTGTCTCCTTTGCCTTTGGAGACGTGTCTTGAAAGAAGTTGCTGTGGCCGATGTCAAAGAGGTTACTGCCTGTGTTCTCTTCCAGGATTTTGATGGTTTCCTGCCTCACGTTGAGGTCTTTCATTCATTTCGAGTTTGCCTTTGTGTGTGGTGTAAGAGAATGGTTTAGTTTCATTCTTCTATATGTAGCTGTCCAATTTTCCCAGCACCATTTATTGAAGAGACTGTCTTTTTTCTACTGGATATTTTTTCCTGCTTTGTCAAAGATGATTTGCCCATAGATTTGTGGGTCCATATGTGGGCTCTCCACTCTGTTCCATTGGTCTATTGCTCTGTTTTTGTGCCGGTACCATGCTGTCTTGGTAATCACAGCTTTGTAATAAAGCCTGATGACTCATCCTTTTGGTTGGCAGGGCTAGGAATTGAACCCAGATCTATTTGCCTCCAAAAATACTTACTGTTCCCTTTAGGAAATGCTGTACCAATTCAGAACTTCAACTTCTTTCAATAACTTTGGCATGGGTAGTCCTCCATCTTCATGAATCTGGAGGGCCCCCGCTCACTTCCTGAACATCGATTGTCGCAATGATCATGATGGGATATCCCCCAATTCCTGGACATCTGATATGGGCCAGCCACCAGTTACTTCTCTTAAATTATCTTTTAATTCCTTTTTTTTTAATATTTTATTTATTTATTTATTTGACAGAGAGATCACAAGTAAGCAGAGAGGCAGGCAGAGAGAGAGGAGGAAGCAGGCTCCCTGCTGAGCAGAGAGCCCGATGTGGGCCTCGATCCCATGAGATCATGACCTGAGCCAAAAGCAGAGGCTTTAACCCACTGAGCCACCCAGGCGCCCTCTTTTAATTCTTATATCTCTCTGCAAGTAAGTATTATTTTCCTCATTGGGTAGGTAAGGCATCTGAGGCTCAGAGAAGGTGAAGGATTTACCCCAGGTCGCACAGCCAATAAGGAACCCAATGAATTCCAGTCAGGTCTGCCATATTCCACAGCCCTGGCCTCCTGTAGTAGGGCACACTGCTCCTTACCAAGAATCCATTCCATCCAAAAGACAAGGGAATTTTGTCAATGGGTACAGACAAAAGCATCTAACATTTTTGATAGTCATTTACAAAGCAATTTCACCATCACCTGTCTATCCTTCACCAGTACTTAGGAATTTAATTTAAAAAACAAATCATGTCTTACAGTGGGAAAAAGGTGAATAGGTAGATCATGGTATGTGGGGGGCAGTGAAACTACTTTGCATAATCCTATAATGATGGACACATGTTCTTAAGCATTTGTCCAGACTCATAGGATGCACAGCACCAAGAGAGAACCCTGGTGTAATCCATGGATTTGGGGAGATGATGATGTGTCTGCAGGGGGGAGCCGATGCTTCATCAGCTGTAGCTGAGTACCGCTCCGCTGCAGGATGTGGGAGCGCAGAATGTGTATGTGGGGATGTGGGAAATCTCTGTACCCTTTTCTCAATTTTGCTCATTTTAAATCTGAAACTACCTTAAAAAAAAAAAAGGTATAAGAAAGACAGGCAAGGACCCTGTCTTAAAAGAATCTGAGCACTAGTCTACCACCATATTTACCTAAGTGGAAAAGTGAGTTTAGAAAGCAGGATATAGGATGAGAGTATGTATACTTTAGGACCAAGAGGTTCTTCTTTCTGTTTGTGTTGTTGGATCTTAGGGTAATAGCCATAATATTCTAGACCTAGAATTCCTGAAACAAAGGATAAAAATATTTTTATGGTGTGTGTGTGTGTTGTGACTAAAATTCACCTGTCCAAGCCCTAATCATCAATGTGGTGGTATTCGGAAATGGGGCTTTTAGAAGTAGTGAGTAAGGTTAAATGAGGCAATAGGGTAAGTTTACCTAATCTAGTAAGACTGGTAAGACTTGTGAGAAGAGGAAGAGACATCAAAGAAGCATGTACACAGAGGAAGGATGATGTGAAAGTTCAGAGAGAAGGCAGCCTCCTCTGGGGAAAACGACCCCAGTGCCACCTTGATCTTGGACTTCCAGTCTCTGTTAACTATGAGAAAATCCATTTGTGTTGCTTAAGCCTCCAGTCTGTTGAAGTTTCTTATAACAGCCTAGCAAACTAATGTGTTTTATAGAGGTTTGCTGGTTGGTTGGTTGGTTTTCCTCTAAGTTGTTTTCTGTAAATTTGGCCCAGTTCTTGCTCTTTCAGAAGATCTTAGGGAATTCCACTGATCTCCCTGTAACATCACAACTTAACTATAAGGCTTTTAAAAACATTGTCAATCTGAAAAATGTGTTATTTTCATTTGCATTATTTCTCTCCCAGTGAGGGGGAAATGTACAAAATCATTGTAGTTGACTGGGCTGCTTTTATTTCTTCTTTGAAGTCTTCTGTTCATTTTTATGTCAGAGACTGGCTTATTCTTATTTATTTGTGGAATATCTTTATATTTCAAAGATAGCCTTTAGATTTTTTTTTTTTTAAGATTTTACTTATTTATTTGACAGAGAGAAACACAGCCAGAGAGGGAACACAAGCAGGGGAGTGAGAGAGGGAGAAGCAGGCTTCCCGTCAAGCAGGGAGCCCGATGTGGGACTCGATCCCGGGTCTCCGGATCATGACCTGAGCTGAAGGCAGTCGCTTAACCAACTGAGCCACCCAGGCACCCAAGCCTTTAGATTTAAAAATATATAAACAAAGATGTCTTTATCTTTCAAATGTAGTGTAGATGCTTTCACCAGGTTTTTACAGTTGACTCTTGAACAATGGGTTTAAACTGTACCAGCCCATCTATTTACCTGCAGATTTTTTACTGTACTATAAATATGTTTTCTCTTCCATATGGTTTTCTGAATTACATTTTATTTTTTCTCACTTACTTTATTGTAAAAGTACAGTATGTAGGGCGCCTGGTTGGCTCAGTGGGTTAAAGCCTCTGCCTTCGGCTCAGGTCATGATATCAGGGTCCTGGGATCAAGGCCCACATCAGGCTCTCTGCTCAGCAGGGAGCCTGCTTCCTCCTCTCTCTCTGCCTGTCTCTCTGCCTACTTGTGATCTCTCTCTGTCAAATAAATAAATAAAATCTTAAAAAAAAAAAGAAGTACAATATGTAATACATATCACATATGGAATATGTGTTGATTGACTCTTTATTATGTGCAAGGTCAATAGTAGGATATGAGTATTGAAGTTTTTGAAGCGTCAAGGTTATTCACAAATTTGCAACTATACGGGGAGTTGAAGTTCCTAACCACTGATTGTTCAGGGGTCAGCTGTACTTACCTTTTGATTTAGTTTAAATTATGACTTAGCAAATCTAGTAATTTCTTCTCTTTTTGTCTGGTTTCTCTTTTTGGAATGAACAGTGCTTTCCAATGTCTTGCCTGCCTCAACACAGCAGAAATCTAGAAATATTCACATGTATTTTTATCTAGTTCTTTTTGTTCCAGAATCTATTTCAGGACCACATTAGTGATCTCCCTTCAGTCAGTGATGAGCCAGTTGTCTCAATATTTTTATTTAATAATACAGCCTTTTCCCCAGTTTTAAAATGCCCTCTCAAATATGTGCTAAAATGTTCCAATATGCTTGGATCTATTTTTGGCCTTTCAGTTCTGTTCCATTGGTCTATTTTGCTTAAATTACATGTGAGCTATTGTTTTTCCTCCTGTAAAATATGTATTGGTTCCAAATGCTACATAAATAATAAAATGAGCTCCCAGATTTCTGTATTTGCAAAGATTCAAATGATTTTATTTGCTCTGTGTCTCTTTCCCTAATGTAAGCAGATAAGGAGAGCCCTCACATTTGCCTTGAATTACTCTAATGATGATAAGACTTTAACCTTCTTTGTATTCAGGATTATAATTCTCTGGTATTTACTGGAATGTCATTAATCATTTTAATCACAATAAACTCATTTGATAGTAATGCAAATGTCCTAAGAATTTAGATAGCACTTCCATTTTAATTCACCAATAATTAACTTTACCATTATTTTATAGTGTTATCAGTGCTGGGACTAAAATCTTGCTGATGAACTTTAAGGAAACATCATTCCTTTGGCGGGAGGGCATGGGGAAAAGCAGCGGAAGAGAATACAGATGTTTCTCACTGGTCTTAATGCCCCTGTGGGAAGCACTTCTCCTTTTTTAAGTTGATGCCGCCCACAGATGGAGAAACAAAAATGACCTGAACGTTTCCCATGTGTGTGTCCAATCTTGCCCCTTCCCCTATAAATCATTGAGCAACAAAAGCCCGTAACACAACTTAGTAAACGTTTAACGCAAATACGTGCAAAGGGAGCTGGAGGAAGAACTTGAGAATGTGGGAGGCCAGAACAATAGAGTGGCCGCACAAGCCATGGTGGTACTGAAAAAGGGAATGGCTGGTGATCTTGCTGAGGCTGTAGGGCCCAAAACTCCCAGCTGGGGAGGGAAGGGTACTTAACAGTGCCTTTGTACAACCGAGAGCCAACTCCTCATGGTCTGATGTCTGAATTCACAATTCAGGTGTTGGCTCTTAATATTCATTACATGGGAATTTCAGGTGGAGTCTCTTGTGTGCTCTAAGCCCCAGTTTACCTCAACCATAATATGGAAATGATCATATATCTCTTGGATGACCAAAGAATTAGAGTAAATATTTTATTTTATTTTATTGTTAGAGTGACTATTTTAAACTAGCCAGCAGAGAGGCTGAAACAAAGTAAGAGATTATTATCATGGTAAAGGTGGGGGAATTAAGCAGTAAAGAGAGGCATTAAGTCTCAGCTCTGCCTTTTATTAGCTGTGTGACCTGGAAAAAAAAAATACAATCTTCCTGGCCTAGTCTCCTGATGTGGAAAATAGAGACTAGTAATCCCACAGCAATCCGTGTCTCAGAAAATGGAGACTAGTAATCCCACAGCAATCTGTGTCTCAGAGTGAGAATAAGTTACCTAATGGGAAAGAGCTTTGAAAACCCTCTAGATATTATTTGCCTTTCAAATGTGAGATATTATTATCCCTTAGAGACCTCTTTGCAAACCCTGAACCGCTATAGATGTTGCTAGCCCTGACTCTGAAATTATCTGAAAGAAAGATTCTCATGGTCCCAGCAAAGGACAAGGAAGAGCTGGGGGAAGTTAATGTAAGATTTTAACTCATTTGGGAAGAACTTTCTAACAATTCGGGATGCATAATAGAATTCATTTGGGAAAAATTTTCAACTAGCCTGAGCTACATCATGAGATACTGAGTTCTCTCCGTCATCGTCATGGTCTCATAGAAAGAGGAGAGATGGTCATAGAGTGGAAGAATGAATTCACTTAACAAGCATTTATTGTTTTGTCCCCTGAGCGCCCCACAGGTCAGACTCTCTGGTAGATATCAAAAATGAAAAAGATTTGATCTCAGAATCTATTAAGATTCTTGGTGGTAAGCAACAGAAATAATTTTAAAACACACATACACAAGGAGAGTATTGTGGCAATTGCAGAGTTGAGGAAGAATTGAACATCCAGAGTTGGGAGAAATTAGGATAGGTGGGTGGATCACAGAAACAGGAACAAATAGATTCTGCTGAAAGAATGATTTGGTTCGAACTGTTTTAATATTCTGTCACAACATGTCACTTTTCTTAAGATTCAAATTTCCTGGAGAAACAATCTGGCCTACTTGTACCTGCCTACTAGAGGGGGGATCTGTGTGATGGAATCTTTTTAGGACCACATAGAGTGGGGTGCTGGCATATTTATGTCCAGGAGAAGTCAGTTCTGTGACCCATATAATGGGTCAGGGATCCTGAGAGACAGATGTATATGACATTCCTGGCCTTGAGAGTCTCAGCACGGTAGGGGACAAATACACAGCATCTGGGCACAGCTGCAAGCCCAGTGGAGAGAGGACCAACTCACCCGGACCTGGGGCTTCAGGAGCAAGAGGGGTGAAGCTGAATGGTGCTCTCAAAGAAAAGGAGGCGGTAAATAGATAAAGATGCTGGTGGGAAGAGGAGAGGTTCTAAGTCTCCTTCTGATTCTAGGAAACTTGATTCTAAGCACCGAATCCCTGGAACTCAGTGACCCCTCTGTGCCTTGTGATACATACCATGTACTTGCTTTTGCTTTGTTTCCCCAACTAGATCATAAACTCCCTAAAGCCTTCCTGATGTTAGGGTGTATGGTTGTTGGGATGAATTTATATCATTTCAGAGCCCTGGAATTAGCCCACCCTCTTTATTGCACAGTGGAAGATGTAGGAGTCCAGATGGCCCAAGTAACCAGCCCATGGCCCCATAGCTAGTTCAAAAATGGAACTGGGGAGACATGCTGAAAAGCTCTTAGAAGGTTTTATGACCCTTTTCTGCTCATTTTAAAATAAGTGTTAGTTGTACACTAGATTAAAGAATTACCCGTACCATATTATATATTCATGCAATCATCATACTTTCATCAGGTTGTAAAAGGTAATATTCCCTGACTGGGCTTAGCACGGTGCTGGACTGGAGGGCAGGGGAAAGGTTGACTATATAGAGTCCCAGGACTGTAGAAGTAGAAGGGATCTTAGAAAATTAAATGCCTAGAGGGGCCAGAAAGAGAACACAGATGTACAAATCAGATGCCTTCAAGGTCCACAGCAAAGGGGAGTGATGCAGCCTATGAAGAACCCAGCAGTACATCTACTGTGTGAGGGAAGAACCCTCGAATCAACTCCAGCTGATTATTGTGTCATGAAAGAGTTTCATGTTGCCAATGCTTCTGAGTTCTCAAGAGAAGGTACAAATCTGGATTTAGGGGCACCTGTATGGCTCAATTGGTTAAGCATCTGCCTTGGGCTCAGGTCATGATCTCAGGGAGGGTCCTGGATCGAGCCCCACATTGGGCTCTGTGCTCAGGGAGGAGTCTGCTTCTCTTTCTGCCTCTGCCCTTCCCACCTGCTCAAGCTCTCTCTCTTTCTCTCAAATAAATAAATAAAATCTTTAAAAAAAAAATCTAGACTCAGATATAGAATCTTGTCATTTTTTTTTAATGTTGGCAAAAACTAAAAATAATTTTAAATAGAGTCCAATGACAGTTTTTAAAATTCTCCTGATTTATGTTGTCTCTGGTTTAGAAGTTCTTCTTACTTATCTGCCACTAAGCCATAAGTCCTAATGGAGAAAGTTTTGATGTAGAGGAAGTTCCTTCTGGTCAGAAAAAAGAAAAGAAAAACTTGGACCTTTTGTCCTGGGAAAGTGTAGAAAGGAAGTAGTAGAGGAAATGGGATAGGAATATTCTTTTTTTTTCCTTAAGATTTTTATTTATTTGAGAAAAAGTGAGAGAGAGCACAAGCAGAGGGAGCAGAAGAGGGAGAGGGAGAAGCAAACTCCCCCCTGAGCAGGGAGCCTGATGCAAGACTTGATCCCACAACCCAGAGATCACAACCTGACTCGAAGGCAGTTACCCAACTGACTGACCCATCGAGGAACTATAAGGAGGATTCTTATTAATCCCTCATCTCAACCTCCTGCTGTGTGGCCATATGTTGACAAGGGGTGGGAGAACCAGTAATGGAGCTATCCAGGCAAGTCTTCATGGGCCAGGAGCACAGAAGGCCAGAGCCCATTCTTCTGGGCATTGCTTGGGAGAGACCACAGGCTCTAAAGAAAGTTCTGCATTTAGCTTGGCACTGTGTGCCATAAGACAGCATATTACAAATGTGCAAAGAGGTACCTACAATAAGAGGCCTGAGTAATATTCCTGCTTCCCCAGTGCCTGTCCATACTAAGGACCATGTCTAAGACCAAAGATTTCAGCTATAGAAGCAGAATAATATTCCAAAGAACCAGAGAGACCTGCTACATCTCAGCAGACACTATATGGGATCTAGGGGCACAGCCAACCCTGCAGTTCTACAGCAGATCTAGAGAAAAACAAGAGCATTGTTTCACCCTTGACCGTGAGCATTTACAGAGAAGAGCCAAGATGTGCAAGAGACTCTTCATTCCAGAAGTAGACTTAACTGACAAGATTCAGTTTTTCAGCACTATCCCGTGGGGCTGGAGGCTCATGAGCACAGCTGGAAGAATTTTAGGAAGTATAAGGCTCACATCTTCCCAGTATTTTTGATCTGGATGACGCACAGGGAAACCCAAACACAAATGCCAGGCTGTATCTCTGGCCAATGGGTTACTTCTTTATCAATTTGAATCTAATCCAATCCCATAATTTAATACAAGAAGAAACTGAGGCCCAGAAAGGGAAAGTTCGTCAGGTCATGGAATGAGTTTGTGTTTGTAGCCTTTAGAATGTTGGCTGTTGGTAACTAAAGACTTTGATAAAAGTAGTCGAAAGCAATGGGGTTTATTACGTCACTAAACTAGAATTCTAGGGTAGACAGTACCAAGTTCTGTTCACTCATGGTTTAATAATTTGAGGGCTCTGATTGTATTGTTCTAATCCTCTTGGTTTTCCCCCCATGGTCCCGAGGAGGCTGTCCAGTATCAGACATCATATCCTCATACACCAGCATTCAGAGGCAGGAAAGTAAAGGGATTTTCATCAGAAAAAAAATCTTTTCTCGAAGCCCCCCCTCTCCCTGCCGTTTATTTCATTGCTAGGGTTGGGTCACAGGCATACTGCTAAACCAGTCACCTGGAAAAGGAAGTGAGACTATTGTGGTTGGCTTTGACCAATCATGATTTATCCTCCAAGACTGAGCCCACCTTACCTGAACAAATTGCCAACAGTTATCTAAACAAAGTCAGAGTCTTGTCAGTAAAGAAGGCAGGGGTTAGCATAGCCATTGATGTGGTATATACCCCTATAATGAAGCCAGATGCCGGATCCAGGGCTCCTGCCTTGCCAGGCTCCTACTCCCAGTGCCCACAAGGAGAGGGCCCCTGACTACAGAACTGATATTTTTGGGGTTCTCAAAAACTTAGCAAACGTGGCAGAACATATTTTAAAAGTCTTTCTAAATGAGTCATTTGTCCAGTTTTCAAAGAAAAGCCCTGCCAATAAATTAAAGGAAAGCATTTCTGTTTCCCTCGGGAATGTGTCTATTACACATCATGCCTTCCTCTTTAATTTGATCGAATATAATAGATTTAATATAAATATGTAATCTATAATATAAAATATGCTATATTAAATATAACCATATAATTTAATATGGATCGGTTTCATTCAAATCTTTACTACAGTTCTCTGACCTTAGTATCACCATCCTTAGTTTCCAGATGATAAAACTGAGAACTAGAAAGGTTTAGTATTTTGCTCATATTCACTTAACTCAAAAGTAGTCACCCAGTATTCAGGGGGATGCAGTTACAAGACTGAATCAAAGTGCTGCCCAGAGAGTTGCCACTGTATTCAAATCCTTAACAGATTTGGAGCACTGAGATATCCAGCACTTTGAAGCTCATAGTGTAAAAAAAAAAAAAAAAAAAATTTAGGTCGTTCATTTTATTTTTTGTTTCCCCAGAGTTTTCTCTGAAGTGTTACACTAAAAATATGTCATTCTATTAACGTCTTTTTTATTCCCTTTCCCAAACCTCCAAAGCCTTAAAAAGTTTTACCTTTACCAAGTACAGAAATTGCCTTGATTTCTTAAAGTGACAAAAATATGCCTGGGTCTTGGACAAGGCGTCCCAGCAGCCTCACAGGTAAACCATCAGGTAGCTGAGTCTCTGATACATCTCTGCAGAGGAGGCTCCGTGAGGGCCCACAGGCTGGTAGACATCTCTCTTGCTTTGGCTCAGAACCTTTTCTTCAGTCATGACCCAGTGTGGCAGGGTCAGGAAATGGAAAGCACCCCACTCTGACCTCAGTCAGGCAGCCCCTCATTCTGATGCCAGCTCCTGAGGTGTTGGCTGAGTGACTGTGGGCAAGGATCTTCCGGTCTCTGGACCTAAATTAACCCATTTGTACAGTGCGCAAGAGAACTGCATCATGGGATTGTTATGCAGATGAGCTGAGCTGGTTATCAAGCTCTGGAGCCAAGCTTGCCTTGTGGCTGAGGGGAGGGGCTGGTAGCCATGCTTATTATCATTGGTCAGGGTTCCATGGCTAACTTCCTACATGGGCTGAGCATCTTCTCAAGCCACTACCCTTCCCTGCTACACAAGAAAGATCACACAGAGTTGAAAGGAGGAGAGAGGACTTGACTCCCTGTCAAGTAAAGACCAACTAGAAAGCCTGAGAGGGGGAAAAAATCCTAGCTTCAAATGTTGGAAGGGTTGGCATCATAAGGAAGAAGGGTAAAGCTTCATTTATGTGGCCCCAAAGGAAAATTAAGGCCAAGGAGCAGAAGCTGTAGGAAGACAAGTTTTAGATAAGTATCAGGAAGAAGGTTCTCAGTCAGCTGCTGGGGATGGATGGAACTGCCAGATGAGGCAGTGAGCTCGACATTTTTTAAATTGTGGTAAGATACACATAACATAGTATTTAGCATCTTAACCATTTTTAAGTAGACTGTTCAATGACGTTATGTATATTCACATTGTTAAGTAGCCAATTTTCAGAACTCTCTTTATTTTGCAAAACTGAAACTCTATACCCATTAATATCATCCCCGTCCTTCCTCCGCAGAGCCTGGCAACCACAATTCTCCTTTCTGTCTCTATAAACTTTACTCTAGGTTCTCACATAAGTGAAATGACATAGTATTTTCCCTTTAGTGACTGGATTATCTCATTTCATGTCCTCAGGCTTTATTCATGATGTAGCAGATATCAGAATTTCCTTCCCGTTTAAAGCTGAGTAATATTCTATTGCATGTATGTATTTACCACATTTCACTTGTCCGTTTAACTGCCAATGGACACTTGGCTTGCTTCCCATTTTGACTATTGTGACTAGTGCTACTATGAACATGGCTGTGGAAATATCACAGAGACTGCTTTTACTTCTGTTGGGCATACATGCAGAGGGGGAATTACTATGCAGTAACTTTTAATTTTTCCAAAGCAATGGCGCCATGTTACAGACCCACCAACAATGCAAGTGTTTTGATTTCTCTACATCCTTGTCCATACTTGTTATTTTCTGGGTTTTGTTTTTGTGGTTATTTTTGCTTCTGTTAGTAGCCATCCTAGAGGGCATAAGGTGGTTGACGTGACCCAGTTTTGAGATCTTGGCCAGAGAATGGTCAGTTCTCCTTCTTAAACAGCGAACGAAGTCCCCACTCTAGCCACTCCCCTTACTGGGGCTCTCACAGTCCAAGCTACTCTCCATCCACCTGCCCTAATCACTCCAGGGCTGGGTACCAACAATTGGGGACAGTCCTTATGCCCCAGAGCCTGCTGAAATTATCCCAAGTAGCCAATCCTGAACCTGCTTGCCCTGTCTTTCCCTTTTTGTCCCACAGAAACCACAATAAAGCCCCTTAGCCCCAGTCCTGCCCCTTCTCTTGGCCTATGGCCTACGTGGTGCTTTTCCTGAGCAGCCCTGTGTGGTATGCCGTGTGAGTCTCAGAGAACCCTGAAATAATAAAGCCTTTACACTTTCTTGGTCTCTCTCTGTTAACTTGCATCTGCTAATATGACCAGATACTGTAGAGGCCACACATGTTATGGGGGCTCAATCCAAGTTTCTCAGGAAGGCTGCACTGTAGACCACAGGGTTCCCCCGCCCCCAGATCTGATTTAGTGGCCCAGAGGAGTCTGTGTTTTAACCGGTTCTCTCATTTATTCTGATGTAGAGGCCCAGGGATCGGCTCTCCTACAAACCCAAGATTCTGTAATTATTAAGAGAGGAAAATAGAAATAAGGGAGCAAAAATAGCCATGTTAACCAGATCTATAGAGAGCCCGTTTACAAAGCCTTTCGTGGTCTCCCCCTTTGTGGACTGTCTCAGCAGTCTCAGGGTGGGGAGAGCGTTCTGGAATTTACAGGGGAATCTGAGAGTGCCCTCCCGGGCTTCTAAGGGAAAGTAAGGATTTGAACTCCGCGAGTCTGTTTCAAAGGCGCAGAATAAAGAAGCCAGCATTTAAGGCACTGTCTTCATTGTGGATGAAGAGAGAGAACAAACCTGCTAAAAATAAAACAGATATTCTGAGTTTTAGTTTTCTTAATCACTGGCTTGCTTGAGTTTATGAAACACTCAGGTCTTCCTTGCCGACATGGGTGATGAGCGACTCCGGCAGCTCCAGGACTCCAGGTGCATCCCAGCTGGAGGTCTTTGACTGTGAGGGTGATCATACCTCGCTGCCTGCCCCTTGGGAGGCTGAGTTTCTCTTTGCCCTGGCAAATCCAATTCAGCAAGAGAAACTAGAACTCCAGTTGCAGACCAGCTGCCTCTGCTGCGAGGATTCATTCATTTAGGCCGTGACTCAGCAGCACGGAGCAAATGCTGGTTGTGTGCAGAGGGCTCCCATGTCTCGCTTCCAGGAATTAGGACCAGAGTCAAAAAGTTGGGCCCAGGCTCCAGGGAAAGGACAGATGCGAATCCACACAGACCCTCCCACCAGGAGCCAGTACACATATAGCAAATGAATGTGTCACAAAATCAGTCAGTTAAGGATTAGAACTTGACCTTTGACCCTCCACCTAATGCACCTACCCATTGGCAAATGCGAGGGATTGATCTATTCAAGCCCAAGCAGGATCCACAGAGCCCCTGCACAGTGTCAGGTGTCATGAGCAGGGCTCAGATGGCTCAGGGACTTGTCCCGTGTCCCTTTGTTTATAAGTGACAGAACCCAGGCATGAGGCTCCTAGAAGATGAATTCCATGAAGGTAAGTGTCCAGCCTGGAGCAGTGCCCTGCACCTGGTGCATTAGACCAAACCCGGGTGGGCTCAGACCCCAGAGCCCGTGTGCGGTTCTTCTCATTGAGCTCAGAGGGCCAGCACTTCGGTGCTCCATGTCTGGGTACCACAGAGCCAGGAGAGGAGACCTGGCTGGGAATCAACGCTGCAGGTCCAAAAGATCCGGGCCGTGGACATGCCTCATGCGAAGGAGGCCAGGCACCAGAAGCTCCTTGATTTGATGGGAAATTCAAAAATAAAAACAGATGAAGAACCCGTGGCGCAGCCCCCGTCCGTGGCTGTGGAAGCCCCCTCTGGCACAGTTTTTATTTGCAAGTCCCGACTGTGACCTAATTTAAATCCTTCCATTTGTGTGATAAATGAAAATGCCAGAATGGGGCCCATAGGGCTCTTTGCCCTCCCTGAAAGAGACCTCAGTCCCTCTGCAGCCTGGGGGAGGCAGTGAGAGTTGACCCTTCTGTGAAGGCCAAGTGGTCACACCCTCACAGACACAGCTGGTGCATACGTCCTCTGCTCTTTGGGGGACAGTTACAGCAACCAAAGGACACTAAGGATGAGGAAGTGAAGGAGCCCTAATCCGGACTAAAAAAGAGGCAAAATGGCGCCCCCTAGAGGATGGCATCCTTAGACTCACAGGGGACCTAAAGTAATCTGGAGTCAGCCTTCAGAAATTCTATGCAGGAAGTCTTAGTGCAGCCAGGGTTCTGGATTTTTAACAGAAACCCCTGCCCCTAGAGCTGATTAAGATATGGGTGGATGGGAGCCGGGTTTTGGCTTGACTTGAATCCTGGCCCATCTACCTGCCGTGTGGTTTTAGAAAAGTCACAAAACCTGTGAGCCTGTTTCTTTACAAAGAACAATATCTACTTCACAGGTTACAGGGAGCCCTAAGTGTTTTAATGTTAAAGGTTGGATATTATTTGTTTTTGTTTTTGAATTTTTAATTTTTTTCAGTGTTCCAAGATTCATTGTTTAAAGGTTGGATATTATTAAGAAACTTATAAACCGCTGACTTTTATTTCTTTTTTTTTTTTTTAAGATTTTATTTATTTGAGAGAGAGAGTGCACATGTGCAAGAGAGAACAAGCAGGGGTGAGGGGCGGGGGGAGAGGGAGAAGTAGGTTCCCCGCTGAGCAGGGAGCCAAATTCAAGGCTTGATCCCAGGACCCTGGGATCACAACTTGAGCCGAAGGCAGACGCTCCACCAACTGAGCCACCCAAGTGTCCCCCAACTGACTTTAGAAAGGCATTTTGTTTTGGTTTTTAGGAAGCTTCCAGCCATGCACTAAATCTGGGGCCCAAAGCTCTGGGTTCAAGGCCCCACTCTGGCATTCTCTGAGTCTCTGACCAGTTTCCCAACCTCTCAAAGCATCCATTTCCTCATCTATAAAATGGGGAATCTTCCTAACACCCACCACCCTAGATTGCTATAAGGAGGAAAGGAAAAGATTGGCTATTATTTGTATAATAGCAGAAAGGGAAAGGAATGGATTCCAAAGTGTCCCAGGTCAGTGGCCCTGATGGCTTGCTTTCCCAAGCATTACAGACTTAAATTTTCAGCTGCAGCGTCCATTTCTACACAAACTATTACTGTGCAGTAGGCCTTCACCGCCATTCCTGCACACAAGGTACTAGCTGCAATTGCATTGACATTATTAATTTGCTTAGTAAACTTTTCAAGTCAAGTTTGCGTAGAGGTGAGCTGGGAAGCAGCCACAGTATGGGAGCTCACTTGAGAGGAAGAGAACCTACAAAGGACACACATGGCAGGCCAGCCTGGTGCTCGTACTGCTCATTTGGAGATGCAAAGTCAGAAAAAATTCCTTGTGTTTTTTTGTGTTTAATTTTTTAAATGTTTGTTATTTGTTTCATTGTTCTAGCTAACTTAGAGCACCACCTGTATTGTTTCTTAGGGCTTACATAATAAAGGGTCACAAACCGAATGGCTTAAAACAACAGGAACGTATTGTCTAACAGTTCTGGGAGCCAGAACTCTAAATCAAGGTGAGCCCAGGGCCGTGTTCCCTCTGAAAACTGTCAAAGAGGATGCTCCCTTTCCTCTTCCTAATTTCTGGCCTTTGCCAGCAAGCCTTGGTGTTCCTGAGTTTTGAATCGGGTCACTCCAATCTCTGCGTCTGTTCACAGATAGCCCCCTTCCCGCTGTGAGCTTCTGCGCTCTGCCTATAAGGAGAGCATTTGTTGGATGAAGGACCCTCCCCACTCCAGTATGACCTTACCTGAACTTAATTAATCGTATCTACAAGGACCCTGTGTCCAAATAAGGTCACATTATGAGGCACTGGGGGGTTAGACTTCAGCATATCTTTTGGTGGGGCGGGGGGCGGGGGGCAGGGGGAGGACACAATGCAACCAATAATACCACCTAGCATAAAGTCCTTGAATTATTAGCAGAACATAAGCTTCCTGAGAGCAGGGATTCTGTCCATTGTTTCCCCATGTCTAGAGCAGAGTTGGGCACATGAAAGAACTGTCAGATTGTTAATGAATGATTCACGATATGCAGCCTGGGGCGAGAAATACACATAAGGCTTTGGGGTTTGCATGGTCTTGGGTGTGAACCTAATTGCAGCTCCAGTGCTCTGTTCTGGCGTTGGTTGCTTAAACTCTGACACTCTGCTTGCTCATTTCCGCAACGTTATCATTTTCATTCTCTGGCTCCTTAGGCATTGTCTCTAGCATCCAGTTTCCCCTCTTCATTTTTTTTGACCTTGAACAAAATACGTCCTCCCTGAGTCTCTGTTTTCCAGTCTGTAGAATGGGGCTGAATAGCAGTGCACAACCTAGACGCAGGATCCTTAGGCGACTGAGTTGGGGCCATGCATGAAAGCGTTTTGGAAATTAACTAGATGTTAGATTCTTATTATCAGTTTAAAGGTGCTATTAATACTATTCATTTCTGTTGCCTCTTCCTCAGGTTCAAAGTGCTTCATTTTCATTTATGTTAGTGATTCCTCTGACTGAAGCCCAGAGAGGTTAAGTAATTTACATAAGATCACAGAGCCACTTGCAAGGCTAATGCTAAAAGCCTCCCAACTCCTCATACCCCCTTCACCCTGTCCCCTGTTCTCTTGTGATCACATGGGAGAGACCCAGTAATGAGGCCAGCAGTTTCCTCCATTTATGTAAATATAGGAAGGGACTCTGGCAACCTCTAATTAGTGCATTTTACCTCCTTTTCTTCCCTAGTAGCTGTCTTTTTATAGATGAGGACGTAAAGATTGAATCAGTAGCCAGAACACAAGAATGGCAAGCCCTGCCTACCAGTCCTGAAGACCAGGGCTGTGTGATTGGGTTTCCAGAGGCATATGTGAGTCCCTGATCCCTGTCATCTGTGGGACAAAAAAAACCTTGAAAATCTCATAGCCTTTGAAAGCAAATGAACCTGAATTTGAATCTCGGTGAGTTTGAAGCTCTGTGATCTAAGAACAATGCTTTATCTCTGCAATTATTTCCCTCATGTATAACATGGAGCTTGAGCAAGATAAGGGTTAAATGAGATAATGTGTGGCTAGCACTTAGCTCTTGGCAACAGATGGGAATTCAACAAATACTCGCTACTTAGCTTCTCCCTCCACTGGAACCAGAGCCTGCCCTAATTCACATCCTGTAGAACAGCAGCCGGGACAGGTGGCCCATCCTATTTCCCTTCTCCCTGCCCCCAGATTCTCCATCCCCTGATCCCAGGCACTAGCTTAGGGTCCTGGGAAATGAAAGAGTCGCTCTTACCTGACTGAGGGCATGGCTTTCTCCTCGGGGACCTCTGCTTCTGGGTCCACCTAACTCTGGGTTGGACCCAAGCTTGAAAACATCCTTAGGACGTTGCAATATGAGCTTCTGACATTGACAGCTACTGTCCTTCCAGAATCACCCTCTTCTTTCTTTCTGGCCATCATGGAACACCCTGGGTGCCTCAGAGTCCAAGCTGAGGATTGTAAGACCACCTCTTCTCCGTCCCAGCAGTCAAGGGGAACACGTATTCCTCATTTGATCATTCCAGGAGTGCTTCACTCACACATTCAGCAAACCTCTGTAGCACATACTCTGCCCAGACCCGTGGCATCTGGCCCCTTGGCTGCACTCACACCAGAGGTTCAGCAGCCCAAGGAAATGCTGGGCTCCTTCCTTGTGACAAGGGTTCAAACCACAATGAATATGTATAGCATGCGGTTCAGAGATGATCCTAATGTGTGATTAGGATCCCATTGATGTCCAAACTCAGAGACAGATTCTCTTTGTTCAAGAGCCACTGTGTGCCCAGTGTTCGATAGCCCACTGCTCTGTGGGTCCTAGGGGTCCACTGCCCCGGGAGGTTTTATTCAGATCTGAAATATTTGGAGGTTCCAACTCAGGCTCAATGTATACTCACTAATAATAGTGAATTACAGGGGCTTCTGGGTGGCTCAGTCATTAAGTTGTTAAGCGTCTGCCTTTGGCTCAGGTCATGGTCCCAGGGTTCTGGGACCGAGCCCCAAATAGGGCTCTCTACTCAGCAGGGAGCCTGCTTCTCCCCCATCCCACTCCCCCTGCTTGTGTTCCCTCTCTCACTGTCTCTGTCTCTGTCAAATAAATAAGTAAAATCTTTTTTTAATTAATTAATTTATTTTCAGTGTTCCAAGATTCATTGTTTATGCCCCACACCCAGTGCTCCATGCAATAGGTGCCCTCAGTACCCACCACCATGCTCTCCCATCCCCTCACTCCCTCCCCTCCAAGACCCTCAGTTTGTTTCTAAGTCCAAAGTCTCTTATGTTTTGTTTCCTTCCCCGATTTACCCTACTTTCCATTTCCTTTCTTTCTCCTACTATCCTCTATATTTCACTCAGCATAATCTCTTCCAATCTGGTCCATGTTGCTACAAAAGTTGGGTATTCATCCTTTCTGATGGAGGTGTAATATTCCATTGTATATATGTACCATTTCTTCTTTAAATAAGTAAAATCTTTTAAAAATAATGGATTACAGTAAATACAATGATATAAAAATGCCACTTTGTTGAATGCTTACCATATCCCAGGTACTAAGCACTTATACATGACTCCTTTGGTCCTCGTAATAGTCCTATGAGGTAGATAACATTCCCAGTCCCCTTGGTAGAGATGGGGAAAATAAGGCACAGAAACCTCTCTAACCGACTCTATATGGTATAGTTAGGAAGTAGCAGAGCCAGGATTTGAACCCAGTCACGACTTAAATTGACTATGTGCTTGCACTAGGGACCTCACAAAGATTGATTTAGTCAATCCTCACTGCAATTTTATGAGGAAGGTGCAATTATTCTCATTTTACAGATGAGGAAACAAAAGCATAATGATGAATAACTTACTTGCTCGAGACCCCAAAGCTAGTAAAGTGTTGGAGTGTTGGGGTGGAATGCTGGGCCACCACATGATAGAGCTTCAGAAATGTGGCTTGGCCCCAACTTCATCCAGAGCTGAAGCCTTTTGTTTTCCACCTTGGTTTTCTAGAGCCTCCTAGGACCTCTGAGCCCTAAAATGAAGCCATTTATTCCTCACTGGCTCACTCCCAGAGAGCTATGCCTCTAACCCCGAGGATTTGCCAAGGGCTCTACATTCCTGGAATATAACAATATTCTTTTAGCACCTAAAATTCTATTTCCAAAGCATGTTCTATGTAACACTTCACTTGATTCTCCAAGTTATCCAGTGAGGGTAAGGTTGGGATTGGTGGCTCTTTCATACTGAAGAGGAAACAGAGGTTTTGGGGGACAGAGCTCTTCCCCACGGTCACCTTGCTCATCAAACAGAGCCAGGACCAGAACCCAAATCACTGGTTTTCTTTGGCAATGCTGATTTTCCTATTTGCTGCCTTTCCTATTAAAAAAAATCCATCTTTTCTAGGGTTCTCTAGGAGTTATGTCCAATACCTGTAATCTGATGTCTCCCATGTCATGATGTTTTTACCCCTGGAAAAGTCAGGAATGATTGTCTTCTTCTCACCCACACTTACTTACCCAGCTGAAAGGAGGGCCCTGAGCTCAACTGCTGTAATTTCTTAGAAAGACTTTAACATACTTCCCTCAAATTCTCTGCACGCTTTTGAAATAGTGTGTGCCATTTCTCTGTATCCTTCCCCAAGAAGCTGCTGGGCTGTAAGTTCACACTCTGTGTCATCTCCTAGATAACTGTGAGTAGAACACTGTGCCCACAGAGGTTGGTTTCCCCATCTCTAAATGGTTGGTGAGAATGACGTCAGAGGCCAGGAGACCAGCCAGGGACTGGATGACATGATAAAAGATCCTTCTCATTCTGTTGTTGAATTACTGTAAAACATGAGGCTTCTTACTTAGAGTATGTCTTGTTCTACATGCCATCCCCTCTCAAACTGTGTTGCAATCCTCACTCCACCCCCAAGTGAAAGTGTGAAACCTGTTGCCAAGACATTGGGACTCAATATACGTAGTCAGTTAATGGGTAGATAAACCAGATAGCTTTACTGGGAACAGGAATGAGGACAAGAATCTTTTCTAAGTAGAATATAAAGTAAACAAAGAGAATATTCTTAGCTGAGAAAATGGATTATATACCGTGTTTGCCAACTTGTAAATCCCATTGCAAAGACTATGTTCTTCTTTGAGAATCAACAGTGGTGTACTGGGAATGGCACTGAACTTGGACTCAGAAGCTCTACATTTAAGTCGCAAATCCTAACCTCACTGGCACTGTGACACTGGACGAACCACACTCTCTATCCCAATGAGGATTTTTTTTTTTTTAAGATTTTATTGTATTTATTTGACAGAGAGAAACACAGCCAGAGAGGGAACACAAGCAGGGGGAGTGAGAGAGGGAGAAGCAGGCTTCCTGCCGAGCAGGGAGCCCAATGTGGGGCTCGATCCCGGGTCTCCGGGATCATGACCTGAGCCGAAGGCAGTCGCTCAAACAACTGAGCCACCCAGGCACCACCCAATGAGGATCTTTTATGAGAAAGAACCACGTTTTCCTCCTCTCTCTGAGCCCAGTGAGTACAGGGCCTGACCCGCCAGCTGAAGACCTATTCTGAGGTGATCAGTGATGAGTTTATTGTTTAATTTCCCTAAGGACAGTCCTGTACCCTGCTCTTTTATTTGTTCTTGAAAGAAAGAAAAAAGAGATAAAGGAAGAAGCAAAAGGAAAGAGAAAAAATGATGCCAAAGGTTAAAAGGCATGAGCGTTTGATGTAAATGTAAGCTAGTTCTAGCCTGACCCACTCATAATGGTGTGACTTTACAAACAGGAGGGAAACCAGCCATGCAAAGTTTCTGCGCCAATAAATCACCACCTCATTGGTGAGTTTCCACATTTTAATATTTTCCATAATGAGAAACCTTTCTGGAAGTTTTTCAAAATCAGTTTTAAAATAAATGCAAAATGAGCATAGTCAAAATCCTTGTAGGTTAGTGTTTCATTAAAAACCCAAATTTATAAAACTGAAAGAGTTGGGAAATCTACAGGGAAAAAAAAATGATAAGAAAACACCGAGCACTATTTTATATATGTTGTTGACCCTTAAAAAAATGTGGGAGTTTGGAGTGCTGACCCTCTTCACAGTCAAAAATCTTCATATAATTTTTGATTCCCCAGCACCTTAACCACTAACAGCTGACTGTTGACCAGAAGACCCACCGATAACATAAACAATTGACACATTTTTATGTTGTATGTCTTATATGGCATATTCTTACAATAAAGTAAGCTAGAAAAAATAATGTGTTTTTTATGAAAACCATAAGGAAGAGAAAATACATTCACAGTACCGTGCTGTATCTATCGAAAAACATTCTTGCATAAGTGGACCCACACTGTTCAAACTTCTGTTATTTAAGGGTTGACTCCATACAAATGTATATAACATATATTTTATAGGTTGTGGTCCTTATTTAAGAAACAATTTTATTCCAGAAGAGTTTGTAAGAAAGTTATTTGGAATTCAAAACACATTTTCTATATTAACAAAGGCAGTGATGGTTAGGTGTGCTGTTTAGAAAACCACAACAGCTTATTAAATCCATAGTTAAAACTGTGTAATGATACGATCAATGATAACCCAATAATACAAGTTAATTTATTGAGTACTTATCACATGACAGGACTGTGCTAAACGCCTTCCATACCTGATCTCGTGCCCCAATAACCTGCGAAGGAGGTACCTTAGCCTAGTTACCAGTGAAGAAAACAAGGGTTGGGAAGTCGGGTGACTTTCCCACCTCCCAAAGCTGCCCGGTGGCTCACCGAGCTTTTGGAGCCATGTCTATCTGACTTGTTTAAAACATTGCATTGCACTTCTCTGAGTTATCAAATTCTGTAAGATTCTCACCTCCTTTCCACTAGTCCAAAAGTGAAGGTATTTTCTATTGGAGGTCTCCCTTCCCTGTGACCCTCAATCCCTTTCCCTCTTGCCTCCTTATGAATTTACTCCAACTTGTATCTCCTCTGACAGTTTTGTCTGTAACTCCTGTCTCTACTAGCTGTTTTCCCTCAACCTATGAATGTGCTTAGGTGTCTTTCATCCCAAACAACCAACCAACCCAACTCCCTTTGGACATTTGTCTCCTTTAGTTTGTGATCTCTCTCTCCCTCCTTCCCTTCTCAGCCACGTTTCTTAACACTGCTTGTCCTATTAACCTCCCGTTAGCCTCACACCCTTGTCATCCTGTTCCCACTGTATGGATTCCTGAGCCAGCTCTGGCTCTGGGCCCTAGTGACCACTCTGTTGCCAGTCCCAGGGAGCACCCCACAGTCCTCACCTTGCTGGTGCTACATTTAACTGTGAGCTCCGCCTGCTTCTCCAACCCTCTGAACCCACAGCTTTCCAAGGACAACACTGGGTTTTCAGCTGTCTTCCCAGCAACCTCTCCTCTTTGTAGATGCTTCTCTATTTTTACTACATTGGCTCCTCTCTCACTGCCTTGTCATTGTAAGCATTCCCCCAGAATAACCTCATACATACATCATTTCAACATCCATTATTTGTCTGCTAAAAATGCCAACAACTGTGTCCCTAGTCCTAAGTGACACTAACCTTCTGCTGGATAGCCCCAGTTAAATAACACACAGGCACTTCAGAGAGCCAGACCTCGACCCCTTCCTCCCCCGCTCCTCCACCCTCCCACCACCTTCATTTCTGTTTCAGTAGAACCCAGCATGAGCCAGCTAGTGTCCAAGCTGGAATCTGAAATCATTTCACCTCCCACCCTTCTCCTTCCCCCACAGGCCTCACACCACAACTCCACTAATCTATCCCAAATTTGTCACCTTCCCTCCATCCCTCACAGAATCCTTTTGTCATCTGTTTCTTAGACCATTGTCACAAAACAGTCTTATGTCCTGTTTCACCACCTCCAGTCTGTCCTCCATCATGCCTCCGGGAATGAAGCAGAAATTGCAATGCTTAACTTCCCTGTGGAAACCCCGTTAGAGCACCGCCTTATGTTCATCAACAAGGAGACCCACCTGTGACTCGTCTCCACTCTACCTCTCCAGCCTTGCCACTCATGATACTCCTACAGAGGGACTCATAAAAATGAGCTGATTAGTGTCCCGTACACAAAAGTCTGTTCACAAGGCCGTGCCTTTGCTCACATTGTCCCTCTACATTAAGAGTCATCCGCTCTCATTTGAAACTCACTCGTGCTCCAGGACATTCCTCAGCAATCTTGTCTTCCAGAAACTATAACCATACTTTCTCAAGGTGGGAGAGAAGCCCTTCCCTTATACTCTGATCGCATCAGCTTCCCCCCACCACCACCACACCCCCATGCTGTGCTGTAACTATATCTCTTCTTGCCTGTCCTCCTGGATAGTGAGCTCATTGAAAGCAGAAATCCTGCTTTGCTCATTTCTGTATTTCCCGTGTTTAGCAAGGTACAAGGCACTGAGAGGGTGCTGGCCTCAATTCGATTTGTAAAGTTAACCTTAAACTGGGATTTGGGGAATGAAAACTGATTCCTAATGGGTGTTTCAGTAGGGTGAGAAGAAGCTAAGCCAATTTGGGGATTTCCCATTGGGAGAAAGACTTCATCTGACCCCTTCCCTCCCTCCACCCCCAGCCAGCTGTGGCAGTGTCTAGTGTGAGGCCAGATTATAGCCACACTGTTGTGACTACGCGGATCCACTGGGGGAAAGCTGGAGCAGGGTGCCTACAAAAAGCTTTCCTCATTGCGGAAGGAGTGAGTCTTGTCAAGTGCTCTATGTCTTTCCTGTGTACTCTTTGTTTGAAGGTACAACATTTTTTGTCGGCTAGGGGCAGTCACTCATTGCTAGCCCAGACTCTGTCTTGGAACATGATTCCAGCATTGGGCCTCTGGTTAGTCATTTGGAGTGCCTGTTTCAAGTCTTGAGGAAAGCAACCCCTTGCAATCCCTTCTGTGCCACTTTGTTCCTATAAATTAATCCATCAAGAAGATATTGTTTCCTCCCAGCTCTTAAGGGATTCACACCACTTATGCAAACTACTGGAGGCTTGAGTCTGAGTTTAGATGCCCTAATGAGTTCAGGAGTAGAGCTTTTTAAATGGGAGGCCTACATTTGCATATAGAACGATGATGGTGCAGGCAGCTTTGGGATCTCAGGTCTGCCATTCCCTCAAGTGGCCCTGTGTCCTCACACTATGAGAGGGAAACTCTGGTGGTCTGTTAAGTAGCCTGAACTCTGCTAATTCTCCATTTTCATTCTGTGGGAGGCTCCCCTGAATCTGTGTAGGTTGGACCCATCTTAGCCTCTTGGTAATGCATTTCATCATTCCTTCATTGATTCATCCATCATCATTACAATCACACACCTGCTCTGTGCCACAAAGCCAGCAGTCACAGAAGGACAAGACTCTACCAAGGGAGAGGCTGACATCCTGGCTCTACCCTTTTTCCAGGCAATGCTTATAGACACCAACCCTCATGAGATGAGGAGGAGATGGGAGGGAAAACAATCTGTTTTACTGAACAGTGGAGGTCAGGTATAGCAAATATATGGCACAGCTTCGGGACTCCTTCTCATAATGCTCCTGGAAGGTAATGTTAGTGGCATGCAGATCAAGACACATCAGCTATTCCTAAGGTAGGTGGATGGAGGAAGTGGAGTGGAGCGAAAATGCATGGTCTTAGTGTAATCACATCTAACTCTCCCTCTTTACGTGACTTTGGGCAGGATATTTAAGCCCTCAGAGCTTCAGATTCCTCAACTGTAATATGAGAATAATGGTATCTTACAGGTTGTGCTAAAGATTCTGGGAACTAAGGTAGGTAAAGTTCATAGCGCAGTGTTTGCTATCAAGTAAATGTTTCCAAATGTTACTCTCTCCTCTACACCACAGTTTTAGGCCCTCTGAGGCATACAGAGATGACAAAGACCCTAAGTTACTTTCTGACAAACAGCTTACTAGATACTTCCATTAACAAAGATAGCCTGTATTAAACACCAGGAAAGTCACACCTCAGGACGTTGAGCAGGAGAGATGAGAACAGGAGAAGTAAGGGTAAAGCTACAGAGAGGAGCTAAACACATAAAAGTGAGATGAGATGGATGGGTGGATGGATGGGTGGATGGATGGATGGATGAATGGATGGACGGACATATAGATAAATTGATGGCTGATAGATTGATATGGGCAGATAGACACACAGACTTGTGTTAGAAAGATTCCCATGATTAATGTGGTGAATGAAAAGGATGGCTGGTTAAATGGCTTATTAAAAGGCATGAAATCAGGACACCTAGGTCACCTGGGTAGCTCATTCCGTTAGGTATCTGCATTCATCTCAGGTCATGATCTCAGGGTCCTAGGATGAGTCCTACATCAAGCTCCTTGCTCAGGAGTGAGTCTGCTTGTCTGCTTCTCCTTCTCCCTCTGTCCCTCCTCCTGCTCATCCCCCCCCCTTCTCTCTCTCTCTCTCAAATGAATAAATAAAATCTTTTTTTTAAAAGGCATGAAGTCACAAATACTCAATGGAGGGTATCATCCATATAGAAGGTAGATAGATACAGTAAGAGAGAGATAGTAGACATGGTAATTTAGCAGCAGATGGCATAGAATCAAAGGCTCCCATGTCTGAGCTATTAGCTAACCCACCCCCCAGTCCCTTTGAGAGTCCTATTTACAGCATCCTACCTCTAGTGCTCTAGCCTCTGTGAAAGCAGAGGACTTGCTACTGCCACTGCTCTGGAGAGGGCCTATAATACTTGTTGATAGTCTGCTCAGTGTCATGCTTTTCCTCTACATTATCCTAAATCCCCTCAAGTGCCCTTGAGGAAGACATTATTATCCTCATCTTGTAGAAGAATGAACTGAGGTACACAAATCTAACAGCTGATAAAGGGGCCCAGAATCCACACCAGGTCTTTGGGGCTCCAAAGCCTGCTGAGTCTGCCAAGCATATTTCGGTTCTAGAAGAGACAGCTCATGGGGTGTCAATCTTGTCCAGCCTGAAAACGCTCCCCTCGAGCCCTTCTTAGCAGTAAATAATGGTCTTGCCCACTTTCCAATGCCTGCAGGACTCCCACTGCTTGTTTTTGTTTTGTTTTGTTTTGTTTTTAAATCTGGTACTTAGAACAATCCATTGTAAATCTCATTTCTGTTGAAATTATGTTTTATAAATTCTTTCTTTGTTCTTTCTTTAAATTAGAAAGAATTATCAAGAGCTAGTGGAAATTTTAAAGACTTGCTCTGGCTCTTGTCTATGGTGACCTGAAAATAAAAAGGTCTATCATCTGTCCCATTGCACAAGGCAATGTCTTCCCTCCAAAAGATGTATTCATGTCTTTAGCTATTCAAGGGATTCAACTGACTGAGTGTGGTTGGGTCACTGTAACTTGATTTATCTGACTCTTAAAGATTGTCCTTGATGGACTCAAGGCCTGTGTAGGGACCAGCTATGGAAGCTCTCTAGGAGTCATGTCATCTGACCTTCAGAACTGAGAAGGCATTAGATGATGTTGTCACTTTTGCCAAGCAAGGCTCCTGAAAGCAAAATGCCTTTGACTTAAAGGGATTCAAGAGTATGGTACATTCTTCATATCCTCCTTTGCAGACCTCTGTTGTCAAGCCCTGAGGTAGCCAACAAATTTAGCCAATTTTTATTACAAACTACCACATCTCAGATATTGTGGAAGACACTGAGGATGTAACACTAAGAGCCATTTCTTGCAATAAAGAAACTCTGAGGTACAGGCAAAAACAAAACAATCTCAAAAATGGCCTATTTAATAACTATCTCTTTTTTATTATTATTAATATATAATGTATTATTTGTTTCAGGAGTACAGGTCTGTGATTCATTGTTCTTATAGAATTCACAACACTCACTATAGCACATACCCTACTCTCCCCAATGTCCATAACCCAGCCACCCTATGCCTCCTCCCAACCTCCAGCAACCTGTTGTTTGTTTCCTGAAATTAAGAGTCTCTTATGGTTTGTCTCCCTCTGTGGTCTCATCTTGTTCCATTTTTTCCCTCCCTACCCCCATAGCCCCCACCCTGCCTCTCAAATTCCTCATATCAGAGAGATCATATGATAATTGTCTTTCCCTAATAGACTTATTTTGCTTAGCATAAGACCCTCTAGTTTCATTCACATCGTTGCAAATCGCAAGATTTTGGGGGTTTTGATGGTTGCATAATATTCCTTTGTGCCTGTGTGTGTGCGTGTGTGTATGTGTGTGTGTGTGTGTGTGTGTGTGTGTATATATACACATATATACCACATCTTCTTTATCCATTCATCTATTGATGGACATTTAAGCTCTTTCCATAGTTTGACTCTTGTGGACATTGCTGCTATAAACATTCGGGTGCACGTGTCCCTTCAGATCACTACATTTGTATCTTTAGGGTAAAAAGTCAGTAGTGCGATAGTGGGTGATAGGGTAGCTCTATTCTCAACTTTTTGTGGAATGTCCATACTGTTTTCCAGAGTGGCTGGCTGCACCAGCTTGCATTCCGACCATTAACAGCTATTTCTTATATGTGGTGACCACAGCTATTACAATAATCTGAACAAAGTGATGAAGAAACACAACCAGTATGGAGATATTCTCTATAACAGGTGCAATATTTAAAATTTCAACTTCTATTTGAATACCTCCAAGTCACAGTATCCTCAGTACTCCAGAAAACAGTTTATTTCTCTGAAGGGCTATCTAAGATACTGGTTTAGAGTATAGATGCTGGAGCCAGACCATTTGGGTGCATTGTTTAAGCTCTCTGTGTCTCAGTTTCCTAAATAATACAATAACAGTACTTATCTCCTTAGGCTACTATGATGATGAAATAAATTAATGCACTTAGGTCTGCATGTGAATGTAAGCTACTATTATCGTGATGAAGAAATGCTAGAAAACCTCCATATATTAGGTCAAAAACTGCCTCAGTCTAATATTTATCCAGTAGACCCAGTGCCAACCCTTCCAATAGACCAACCTGAACCAGGCTAAAGTACAACAGGAAAACACTTAAAGCTGATTGGCTCCACTGCAAAGGAAGGGACGTTCTGTAATATATATTTTTTAATATTTTCTTTATTTACTTAGGGAGATTGAGAGAGAGCATGCACAAGCAAGGGGGAGGGGCAGAGGAAGAGGGAGAAGCAGACTCCCCCCCTGAGCAGGGAACCTGATGCAGTAACTTGATCCTAGGACCCTGGGATCATGACCTGAGCCAAAGACAGACGCTTAACCGACTGAGCCACCCAGGTGCCCAGGTTCTGTGCTATTCTTATCAGAAGAAAATGCCACTCATCACATGTCAAGAGTGATCGTGTTCACTTCTGGTGAAACCCAAAAGACCCAAAGATGGGGTTTGCTTATTACTTTACTTGGATTTCATAACTAAAGGACTAGGTCTCTACTGAGCAAGTTCCATTATGCAAAAACCGCTGTTGTTGGTAAATAGGAATTGGAAAGATCAGTAAAAAACAGTTGTGTGGGTTTTAGAACTTTAACTCTGATATGTGATTTAAATTTAAATCTCAGCCGTGCCACCTTCTTGATGTGTGACCTTGAGAAAATGACTTAAATTCACTGAGCTTAAAATTCCTCATCTATAAAATGAGATGATGATAATAATGCCTGTCACACAGGACAGTTGTGGGAAATAAATGAGATGATATTTTTAAGTCCCTTATGACAGAACCTAGAATGTAATAAATACCAAGTTAACACTGAGTACTTATTAACATCCTATAAGTTCGCAGTCTGATGCAGAAGGAGAGACAGAGACAGATGGATACATAAGAAACTATGGTTATATCTCTGTTGTACATAGGTAGTGTTCAATGGATAAACACAGAAGACAATGGAAGAAGAAGAAAAGCAGAAAGGATTCATGCTTGAGGAGATCCTGTTGCATTATATGGTTGCAAACAGATGGATAAGCAAGTTTTTCTATCATTCATTTATTTATTCCTCCCACAGTGCCCTTGGTGTGCCTCCAGGGATCATGAGGGTTTGATCTGCTTGTTCGGTAGGGCAGAATTCCCAAGCAAGAGAGTAAACAATGTCCAAGAAAGAGTAAGAACGCCATCATGGAAAGAAAGTAAGGTGAATGAGAAAAGCAAAAGCCTGGAGCATCAGGAAGACTTTGAATGCCACTCTAAGGAATTTAGACTTTATTCTCTGTGCCAGTGGTTTTCAGCCAGGGTAGTTTTGCAACACACACCCCTACCCTCCCCCCCCATCTCCACCCACAGGACCTGTGGTTTGGGGGAATATCTGGAGACATTTATGGTTGTCATAACTGGAAGGATGCTATTGGCGTCTAGCGTGCAGAAGGATGCTGTTCAACATCCTACAATGCACAGGAAATCCACCCCTACCCTGCCCCACTGAGAAAGGAATGATCTGGTCCAAAAAGTCAATGGTGCTGAGGTTAAGAAACCCCACTCTCTGCACTGGGAGGATGGAGCAGGTTTTAGCGCTAGGAGTGAGATGATAAGCAATTAGTCCAATTCCTTTGAAGGATGTATGGCTGGGATGAGGCTGGAGTCAGGGAAAACAGAGGAGAAGGATTGGGGGTGATCTGGGAAGAGGTGCTAATAAGGCATTGCAAGGAGACGGCTGAAGTGAGAGACCCTGCAGGGGAACTGCTACTTAATGGCATCCCCAGATCAACAATACTTTAAGGAAACAAGAGCACATAATGGGAACTTGATACATATTACCAAAGTTTTACTCTCTTCCAAATGTTTTTAAATAAACTGTCAATTTGGGACAATTTGAAACTTACAGAAATGTGGCGAAGAACCTACAGAGAATTGCTGCATGCCCCTCACCCAGTTTCCTCTAATGTTAACACCTTACATAGCCATGGTGCTTTTGTCAAATCTAAGTGATAGTCTTAATTTAGATTTCACCAGTTTTTCACTCAGGTCCTTTCTCTGTTCCAGGAGCCAGTCCAGGGCACCATGTCGCCCTTAGCTTCCATATATGTTTTATGTACATAGGTGTTTTTCAGAAAATAAATCCATTCCAAATGGTTCAAGTGAACTCCTTGCTAAAGTTTTTGAGCAAACTCAAATGAAGTTGAGACTACACTGGTTTAGTGACATGGCTGTGGGCTCTGTTTGAAATTCTCAGTAACTACTATCTGAAGGAATCCGTTCTGCTAATGACACTTTATTCTGTAAAGGAAATCACGAAATTAAGCCAAGCTATAGCTTTAAGAGGATTCCCTTTTTTTAACATTTTGTTTGTTTGTTTGTTTGTTTGTTTATGAGAGAGAGAGCAGGACTTGAGAGGGGGAGCATAGGGAAAGGGAGAGAATCTTAAGCAGACTCCCCACTGACCACAGAGCCCAATGTAGGGCTCGATCTCAAGACCCTGATATCTGGACCTGAGCCTCAATGAAGAGTCAGATGCTTGACTGACTGAGACACCTAGTGCCCCCAAAAGGTCTCCTTTTAGAGGAACTGAATATCTTAATGTCATAGTAAGAGGTTGAAATTAAAAGAAGGTTCAACTTTCGAGTACTCATTTAAAAAAAGAAATTAAAAAAATTTTAACCCAGATTATAAAATAGGTTAAGCCCTTTCAAACAACCCTCAGTAGTCAATATATGTGCCTAATATGTCTCAGAGAGCCCCCCAGTTAGACGCCTGTTGTCTCGTCTGCCCTTGCCTGTTAGCTGAGGACACCCACCCCCTCAAGATCGGCTCGAGGAAGCCAGGCATGGGTCACCTGTCACCTGGGGTCCTGCTGTGCTGCCTTCCCTCCTCCCTGCCTTTTCTTGCTACATATCCCTTGGCTTCAGTTCGTATTCTTCAGGATCCTGATACCTATCTCAGTTCCTTTACTTGTTTTATTTTGATACAAAATTATATTATGAATAGATATTTGTTGGAAAAAAATAGAACCTAAAAACAAGTCTAAAAGAGAAAATTGAAACTACCCACAGTCCTCCCACTGTCCTATCCTGTTACTGTCCTGACGTTCTGTTCTCTAAAATGCACAGACACACATGTATATTCTCTCTAAAAAGTCTCACACGGTGATGGTAACATAAGAAGATGCAACATTTGTGCAGGTACCCAGGGAGCTGAGCCTCAGAATGTCCCATGAAGGAGTCCCATTATCATCTTCATCTCACAGATGAGGAAACTGAGGCACAGAGGTTAGGTGCCTGGCCTCAAATCTCACAGCTGGGAAGTGGAGGAGCTGGGATAGGAACAGGATGTCTCAGAGCCTGACAGGTTGCCCATGATGCTGGATACCACACTGCGTATTGTTTTATTGCCTGCTTCTTTCTCTTAGAAATGCATGATGAACATCTTTCTATGTCAACACATTCTCCTTTTAAATTTTTTTATATGTCCAATCTTATGCACAAGGCTTCTGGAAATACCCTTAGCCATAAGTCACAGTTATGTGCCATCTTGAGTTATTTATCTAGTCTTTTTTTGTTTCCATGACTCCACAAGACATCTTTGTATTCACTTCTGCTTCCCAGGCTCCTCACCTCCTTCCCTTCTTCCCATACCCACCCCTAACTTCTATACACATGCATGCATGCACACACAACCTCCCCTCTACTCACCTCTCAGCCTGCTCACTGCATAACATGGCTCACCCCACCCCTCCTCTGCCAGCATACTCCACTCAACCCTCCCATGAGTGCAGAGAGCTGCCTTTGAGATGAAAGCTTCCCTGCAGAGTCCCCACCAAGATTTTTACAGATTTTCACTTTGACCGGGGCGCCGGAGTGGCTCAGTCGTTGGGCATCTGCCTTTGGCTTAGGTCATGATCTCAGAGACCCAGGATCAAGCCCCGCATCGGGCTCCCTGCTCAGTGGGAAGCCTGCTTCTCCCTCTCTCACTCCCCCTGCTTGTGTTTACTCTCTAGCTATGTTTCTCTCTGTCAAATAAAAAATAAAAAATAAAAAAAGGTATTGACTTTGACAAATATCTATTGGACATTCATTATTTAAAGAGTATTCTAGGTACAACAAAGTATAGCTCCTTTCCTCCAGAAGTGTGCAGTCCTCGTGAATAGCTGAGAGGCCTAGAACCAACCAGAACATTAATTATTAATGTACTATAGGTTTGTATTATATCGTATCATGTCGTGTTGTATGAAGGTGTTAATAACACAAGGTGGGAGCCAGGAGAAGGCAGCCAGGGATGTTGACTGGAGGTTTGAAAGTTTCCAGAGGAGGTGACCAGATGCTCAAATGATTATTATGTGCTTGTTTGTCTTCAATGAGTGTCACCGATGGGGATCTGATCACCCAGGGGTCAGAGCCTTGAACCCCAAGTGTGAAGGGGAGTAGCATTAGCATGACTAGCCATACTGGTCTTCCCAGGATGGAGGGTGGGTTCCCAGGACACCAGACTTTAGTGCTCAAAGCAGGAAATCTTCAGAAACAAGGACGGGACAAGTTGGTCACCCTACAGTGAAGAGTAGACAGCAAATTTAGTGCCCTTGGAGCTCACATCCTGAGAAGAGAGCCAGACCACCCAGTCGTAAAGGAATAAGAGGGTAAGTACAATGGAGAAAGTGAGTCAGGGTAAGAAGCTAGGGGAGGACCACTGTGCTAGGACTTAGGGGAGTGGTCTACATTACATTGAGTAGCTGGGAAAGGTCTTCTGATCCATCGTCCTTTAAGCAGTGATGGCAAGGCAAGAAAGAGTCTTTTGGATACCTGGTACCAAATATTCCAGACCAGGGCATCTCAAACAGTGTGTGTGGGGGGGGGGGGGGGGTGGGGCTTGTAATCAGGGAAGTGGCAAGGAGCCAATCACGCAGGGCCGTATGGGTCGTGGGAAGTCCCTGGGGTTTCTCTCCAAGAGAGAACGTTGTAAGGTTCAACGTATGTTTCATCTGGATCACTCTAGCCACCATGCAGGAATAGTGCCGGAGGCAGCAGGGGAAGCAGGAAGACCGATTAGGAGGCTATTGCCATAATCCAGGAGGAGGAAAAATATGTATCAGACAGCAGAGGCCTCAGAAGAGCCTCAGCTTAACATCAACCCATTCATCACTCGTGCAAATTACTTAACTTCCATTAACCTTTAATCTTCTTATCTGTGAAGTGAGGATTAACAAATTGTGAAAGGTAAATGAAATGAGGTGTATGTATGAAAGAGACTTAGCAAAGTGCCAGCAGTTCTATTATGAAAATACTAGAATGCTGTAGGAATTAAAATGTTAAATTGCTAATCTGATTCTTAAGGCCATTGACTAGCCTCACAGAAATCTGAGTGATTCTTCAGACAGAAATGCATATTCTTGTGCACCGATCACCTTCCTGTAGCTCTGTAAGTGTGTGTGTCCACCCTTCTGATAGGAAGCAAACACATTAACAATTGCCCACGTGTGCTTAGCTAAGGTCGTGTGCTGCTGTATCTTTGTTCCTGTGGTTTCTTCTGCTCTGGAATTCCTTCCTCACCCAATCCTCTTCCACTTGGCCCAGGTCCAAATTCACTTTTCCTTTGGGATATTTCCTGGGTCTCTTCCTCCAACAGAGTCATTGCTGCTTTCTTATTATTTTATTGCAACTTTGTGCTTTGTTCTGCTACACATTATGACCTTTTACGAGAGTCACTTATATATCTATTTTTTTCCCTAATAAGAAAAATAGTGCTTGATTCTTGGATTTTACAAGGGGATACCACTCACTGTGCTGCTCAGTTTCCAGCACAGAGTAGGAGCTGAAGAGATTCCTTATAAGCTTGCCTGGAAGGAGTTATGTTTAGAATGTGATCCATGACACGTCACTAAGGAGAACCAGAAGAGCATGCTGTCGGAGAAAGAGCGGGTCTGCAGTCAGACCCCTGAGAACAAAACTGGGGTCTGATCCTTGCTGAGAGGTGTGGCTTCACCTAGATCAGTTCACCTGTCTGGAAGCACTGTGTCAGCCTCTAGGGCTGTCCCCAAATTCCCGTCAGACTTGGCATTAAACAGCAATCCTGCGTTGTTCCGCGCAGGGCCTGAGGGACAGGAGTCTGGGAGCAGTGTGGCTGGGTGGATTTGATGTAGGATCTCTGAGGCTGCAGGAAAGATGTCAGCAGGGCCTATTGTCCCTTGAAAGCTGGATGAGGCTGGAGGACCTGCTTCCAGGCTCACTTTCCAGGTTGTGGCAGTCTCATGTCTGCAACAGGGCTGCTCCAGACGCAGCGGCCAGCTTCCCCCCGCCCAGAGGCTGCCAGGGTTTATACCCACATCTCAGCAGTGGCAGACTCTCTCTTCTGCCACGTCCTGTGGTCACACAGCCCAGGCCTTGTCTACCATGGACAAGGATTGTGCGGGCTTTGTGAATGCCAGGAGGCAGACAGCATCAGGCTCGTCTTAGGGCTCACTGACACAAACAGGGATGCGATTTATCCCTGTGAAAAAGAAAATGAAAATCCAGGTTCTTAGTTAGTCCAGCTTAAGGGACTCTGATGGTCTCCCATTACCACTGGATCAACCCAGGGTCTCTGGCCAGGGCCATAAAGTTCTCCAGAACCCGACTCCTGTTTGGTTTCCCAGCCACATCCCCCTCCCTCCTTTTTTGTGCTTTGGGCTCCAACTCTGTAGAAGTCTTTGACCTCCCGGCGTTTCTCAATGCTGTTCACCGTGCTTATAATGCTGACTCTGGTACTCTTCATGTTTTCACCATGCTTACACCTCACCGTCAACCCCCCACCGCCATGCTCCCCCCCAGGCAGTGTCCTGGAGGCATGGCTCACTGAGGCACCCAGTAACAGGCTTTCCAGCCCCTGCTCAGCATGAAACAACCCTTCCGCACCATTCAGTACAAGAAGGAACTCTGCTGGGGTTTCATTTGGATTTAGGATCTGGCTCTGGTCTATACCGAGTGACTTCAGGACAAAGGAAAAGGATTAACATTTATGGAACTTCCAGAGAACAAGCTACTGCCTGGTACCTTTGCAGACATTGTCATATTTAGTCATACACATTTTCCCGTCGGGGCAAGTGACTGTACCTCCTGGGATCTTAGTTAAACTCATTAGGAGTATGAGAGTTTCTCCTCATTATGCCCTGGACACTTCCACTCATCTGTGCCTTGCCCACCACCTCCCCTGCCCTGCAATGTTCTTAACTCCATCTCTGTGTGTTCACTCTTGCATAGTCGCGGGGATCTGATCCCATCTCTACCCATTAGGAGCTGGATGACCTTAGGAAAATTACTTAACTTCTCTGAGGCCACAAAATAACATTATCTAACAATTGTTGCTGGTGCTGTTGGGAATGTTAATGAGACTGTCATTGTGTTGTCAGGGGTGCCTAGAATAGAATCTAACACCTCGGAGGGGGCTGATAAATGTCTGTTCTTTCTTTCCTTCTTTCAGGCCCAAAGCAAACATAGACCCAAATACCATCCTCCTCTTCTACCCAAAACCCATCCCCTTTCATCTTCCTTCCCCCATCAAAGTGCCCATTTTCAAAATCACAATGAGATATCACCTCCCACCTATCAGAATGGCTAAAAATAACAACTCAGGAAAGAACAGTTGTTGATGAAGTTGCAGAGTAAAGAGAACACCTTACATGTTGGTGGGAATGCAAAGAGGTGCAGGACACTCTGGAAAACAGTATGGAGGTTCATCAAAAAGTAGAAAAGAGCTATCTTGTGATTCAGTAATTGCACTACAGATATTTACCCAGAGGATACAAAAATACTTATCTGAAGGGGCATATGTACATTAATGTTTCAGGCAGCATTATCAATAATAGCCAAATTAGAGAAGGAGCCCAAATGCTCATTGACTGGTGGATGGATAAAGAAGAGGTGGTACATATATATATACAATGGAATATCATTCAGCCACAAGAAAGAATGAAATCTTGCCATTTGCAATAACATGGATGGAGCTGGAGCGTATTATACTGAGCAAAATAAGCCAGCCAGAGAAAGATAAATACCATATGATTTCACTCATATGTGGAATTTGAGAAATGATGAACATAGTGGGGGGGGGGGTGAACCATAAGCCTGACTCTTAACTCTAGAAAACAAACTGAGGGGTGCTGGAGGGGAGTGGGCCGGTAATGAGTATTAGGGAAGGCACTTGTGATGAGCACTGTGTGTTGTATGTAAGTGATGGACCACTAAATTCTACTCTTGAAACTAATATTACACCCTATGTTAACTAATTGGAATTTAAATAAAAACTTAAAACAAAACAAATCATAAAATTTGAAAAAAAAAGTAACCATATGTCTCATAAATTAAAGTGTTGCTCTCTTGAAGTAACAAGCATTGGGTGTTATATAAGACTGAGAAATCACAGACCTCTACCTCTGAAACTAATGATACATTATATGTTAATTAATTGAATTTAAATTTTATTTATTTTTTTAAGATTTTATTTATTTATTTGACAGCTAGAGAGGGAACACAAGCAGAGGGACTGAGAAAAGGAGACTGAGAAAAGTGGGAAGCCCGATGTGGGACTCGATCCCAGGTCTCCAGGATCATGACCTGAGCCAAAAGCAGCCGCTTAACCAACTGAGCCACCCAGGCGCCCTTGAATTTAAATTTTAAAAAATTGTGTTTCCCTGTCTACTGGAAGTGGAGCTCCCGAAAGCCACCGTCATTACAAGGGCACTGGGAAACAGGATCTACCTAAACTTCTCCAAGTCTCAGTTTCTCTAACCACAAAATGGGAAAAACAAAATCTGTCTGAAAGGATCAGATGAGGCACTCTCATGATTGTTTTTTAAAAAGTCCCTAGCCTGGGACTTGGCACATGGTAGGTGTTCAGTAAATGCATTAAGCCTGTGCTGAGACACACACATTCCGCTTCTTCTCGCTGACACTTTGGGTGTCTGAGTTTTGCACAACTACCACTACGAGCACCTAAATGTGTCATCTGTTTATTAGGGTCCGGCCTCCCTAATTAGGCTCCGTGCTGGAAAACTAATTAAGCCTGGGTCTCATCTGTTTTGGTTGATGTCAGCTGTCCTCCTCCCCATCCCTGGAAGCGCTGGGCTCCCTTGTCAACGTGCCCAAGTTCGCTCTGAAGAGAGACTTTCTTCTCATTACTCACCTCACGTAGCTTCATTATTTATGTACAAGTCAGAGATGATCTTTGGCCTTTTTTAATTACATTTATTTTTATTGTCTTCCATAATCCTTTCATATTTTCAATTACCCATTCATTCATTTGGAAGTAGATTTCCCCCCTTTGGCAGAAAAAAAAACAAGTAATTTTACAAAGTAGCTCAAAGGTTTCTCTTCCAAGCAGAATCATTTCGGTTCGGCATTTTGTCCCCTGGTTTCCTAGAATTTATAGAAGAAAGGTATTTTCTTAGTTAACAAAAGATACCCACTTTTCTCTCTTTCTTGTCGGTTACACATGCGGTGACTCAAAATAATTTGAAATCATATATTATTATTTTTGCCACAGCTTTGAATGGTAGCAGAAAATAGTCTTTATAAAATAAGTGCTTAAATCAGCTACTTTATTCTTTCAGGTTTATAATTGAATTCCCTACTTCAAATCTCAAAAACCAGCCTCCTCCTGTTTTAAATGTTATTTTATTTTAAAACTTTTCAGTGGTTTTATTCATTTGTTTGTTTTTACAATTCATCTCATCATCCAAGGCAACAATGGGGTGTCGAAATATTCATTCTCAAATACTTCTTGAAGAAAATCAAAATTCTAGTTGTTAATTAGAGTTGACTTCCCACTGACGGGTCCTGGGCAAGTGGATGCACCCCTTGCGCATCTGAGGACAGCTTAACTGAGGTCTGAGAGGAAGCACAAGAAGAGCAAGGTTTGGGAAGTTCTCAGGAAGGAAGATATCAAAGGTGGAATGCTATGGCTGCAATTTTGAAGAGAGACCTTGGAAAGGGCCCTTCCCCTGTGTTCCCTACTATATCCTGAGTGTGCAGCTAATAACCTGCACAGGGCAGATGCTAGTTAGGTCTTCATGATGGAGAGGTGGAGGCAGATTGGGCCCTAACGGATGCCCCAGTCCTAGTGAATACAGAATTTATATTGTTTGCTGGTCTGTCCTACTCATACTAGAGAGGAGTAATCCAAGGTCAGAAAGGAGAAGTCATGTTCCTGAGATAGTCATTGTAACACTAGACCTAGAACCCAGATCTGCCCCTGGCCCAGTGCTCTGGGTACTCAACAGGCTGCTCTCCACCCTCTTGAGCTGAGTAACGGCACTTGAGCCCAAGTCAGAACAGGTGTTGAGGGCAAATGCAGCCTGAGGCATTCATCTTCAGCACTTCATTTCTGCAGCTCGCATTTCTTCAACTTCTGGAACCAAAGTGGAATGGGGAGGATAATGGAGGCAATGGGGGACTGAGGGAGCCCGCTCCTCACTGCTGACAAATACTCCAGGAAGGCAGGAAGCTGGGAATGTCAGCTGCTCAGAAATACATGGGACCACGGGTGCCCAGTCGTTAAGTGTCTGCCTTCGGCTCAGATTATGATCCCAGGGTCCTGGGGTCCTGGGATCAAGCCCCACATCGGGCTCCCTGATCAGCAGGAAGCCTGCTTTACCCTCTCCTATTTCCCCTGCTTGTGTTCTCTCTCACACTGTGTTTCTCCAACAAATAAATAAATCTAGAAAGAAAGAGAGAGAGAGAGAGAGAGAGAGAGAGAGAGGAAGGAAGGAAGGAAGGAAGGAAGGAAGGAAGGAAGGAAGGGATGGAGGGAGAAAGGGAGGGAGGGAAACACAGGGCCAAAGAAGAAACAGCATAAAAGCCAGAGCTAGAAACAAGAGCCAAGCCAGGACAGAAAAGCCATTTCCAGAATGTCTGGTCACCCAGGATGAAATGAGATCCCTTTATTAATATAGCCACATTTCCTGGGGCTAGTACCAGAAGCCTCAGGCTAGAAGATCTATGGCAACCAGGTAGGTGCCTTCAGGAAGCTCCCAGCCCACTGAGGCAGAGGGAAAAGCACACTGCACACCACAAGGCATGTGTCAAGTGCAGGGGTAAAGCAGTGGTTCCTATGCTCACTGCACTTAAGCACCAGGAAGATGTTTTTAGAAAACAGTAATGCCTGGGCTCCACCCAGACCAATTGAAGTCAATTCTGGAAAGTAGAAAGTTATTATATATTTTTTAATCTCCCCAGGCTATCCTGGGACATAGTGAGGGTTGGGCATCACTATAATAGAGGAAATCCCAGGGTAATATGGGACCACCGTCTCCAACTGGGATGATCATAGCCCCTGAATAACCCAAAGGACATCATAAAAATGGATTTTTAGACCCCATAAGGATCTGTTAAATCAAAATTGCAGAAGAACAGAGACCTGGAATCTCTCTTTTAGAAGAGTTCCTAAGATGGTTCAATGGGCCAGGTATCACTCTGGCAATCACTGCTTAAGTAGATTCCAGAAATATCATGTGAGCCCTATGTGAAATTCTACATTCTCCGGTAACCACATTTTTAAGAGTTGAAAGAAATAAGCAAATTTTAATATATATTCTTTAACACACTATATACAAAATATCATTTCACCATGGAATCAAAGAAAAAGTTATTACTTAGCTATTTTATGTTTTTTTTTTTTTTTTAGTTCTCATACTAGGTTTTTGAAATCTGGCATGTATTTGACAAACAGAGCTCCAGCCTGCACTGCCCACTCATGAAAGGTGGCTCTGTGTGTGGTTCCTTTCTGCACCCCCAGCACCCAATGCCGGGCTTGGCATGGCAGAGGCACTACTCTGGGACTAGGTCTGGGTATCCGTATCCCAGACAGTGGAAACCATGGGAACAGAGGCATGGAAGGATAGAACAATGTGATGAGCGCTGGAAGGGAAAGAAAGAGAGAGGCAAGCAGTGCAGGAAGTGAGGCTAGGGAGGGAGGCAGGGCCCCATCCTGGAAGGGGAGCCCCAAGCAGGATACCTTAAGACTCTTGGGTCCCTTCAACTGTGGTCAGTGGTTGTTCTCATGGCCTCTGGCGGCATAGTTTTTCTGTCTCTTGAACATACAACCAGGCATTAAGAATAAATGTGAAAGGGTACCTGGGTGTCAGAGGTTTGGGCCTCTGCCTTCGGCTCAGGTCATGATCCCAGGGTCCTGGGATCGAGCCCCACATTGAGCTCTCTGCTCAGAGGGGAGTCTGCTTCTCTCCTCTCTCTCTGCCTAACTCTCGGCCTACCTGTGATCTCTTTCTCTCTGTGGCAAATAAATAAATAAAATATTTTTTAAAAAAGAATAAATGTAAAGAGCTTCAAAGTCACTCTATTATTATTGTTGTTGTTGCTGTTGTTGTTGTTATTTTTTAGGAGGTCAGAGCTTGAGGGACCCCAAGACTTGGTGTTTATTGGTTTATTGGTTTATTGAGACATGCCTCAGGGCAGAGTGACTACCTGGGCTTCTTTTTGTTGGGAACCAGAGCCATAATTAGGGGTGACTTTGCTGACTGAGAATCTAGTAAGCATATGCCTTTTCAGTGTAATTTCAACTTCAGATTTTGTCAAGGTCCTTTGAAGCCTCGCTGTGGGTGCATTAGATACATTTCAAGACAATAATAAAATGGATTCGAATTACCCCATCTACTAGAATCCTTTTACAGAAATCTGTTCCATTTTCTTGGCACTAGCAGACTAACAAAGGTCGTTATGTATTAGTTAAGGGATTTGTCACTGGCTCCCAGCAAATTCAGAGACCAACTGTTCCAGTCCTGCGTCTCGGTGATGTATCTTGTGACATAGCAGGATGTGGGACGATGAAAATTGCAGGGCTTGTGGTGTTGTGAGAGAAACTGAAGCATGACCATGGTCTTGAATGGAGCTGGTGTTTGGTGGTCAAAGGTGGACAGACCCAGTTGTTTACAAGGGAAGTCAGTCTAGAAGGAGGACCACAGAACTGATGAAGCAGCTCCCCAACCACAGGTCACTATGCTGTGGAGCGCTCCTGATTCTTCAGAATTAGCTAAGGGGAGACAGGCTAAGCTTGAGTCTTCTCACTTTGAAGTCAAACAAAGCAGACCAATTTTCATCAGTTTTCTTTTAGATTTCATCAGAGTATTTCACTTAAGACCAATGAAAGGGCTCTGCTACCATCCACAAAGCTGGAAAAAACACTGTGTAGACCGTGAGTAGCATTGTGGTCAAGCTTATCATCACAAATGTCCAACAATGTCTAGTAGTAGAGTCCCATTAAGCCAAGAGGATTTGCGATGGTAGCTTGAGGCAACTGTGTGGGTAGCATGAGGGAGCTAGATCATTCATTGGTTCATGATTCATTCATTCATCTTACAAATATTTGTTTTTCAAGTGACCTAGATACAATACAAAACACGTGGAATATAGCTGTAAATAAAGTCGATAAGCTCCTTCCCTGTTCTCATGTTGTTTATGTTAGAGGACTCAGACAGTAAACATGAACACAAATAAATAAATGTTGTTTCTATAGCTTGAAGCTGGAAAATTGATGCAATGCCAGGGAAGGAGCACTACCTTAGAAAGAGTGGTTCAGAAAGGTTTTGCTTAGCACGTGCCCTTCAGCTGAAGGACTTTAAGAAGCCAGCTGGGCAGAGAGCTTGGGGACAGTTTGGAGCACAGAGAGGACCTGGCTCATGGAAGGCCTTATAAGCCAATGTTTTCTCTAAATACAAAGAGGAGCCACTGGGACGTTTTAGGAAGTGAGTCATGGTATCTCATTCACATTTTTCAAAGTCTACTTCCTTTAACAGATGGCATTAGGAGGATACAAAGGCAAACAGAGCCTTTTCCTAGCAACTGGAGGGCAGGTTACCAAGCCAGAGACTCTGGAAATGAGGAACACAACAGGATTCCCATTCTTAGAACAAAGATGCCAGGTGAAGTTGAAGCACAAGGAAAAATCCCACTACCTGGACTGGAACACAGGGTGAGCTCTCCATTACAAGCCAGGAGTCCTGATGCCCATGGTCAAATATGGCCTAAGCCATGTCAGACTTGTACCTCAAGGCAGAACTAATCCCATAGCTCAGAGCAGGGTTGAGCTGACAGATCAAGGTTTTTGAGGCCCTGCTGAGAGATGGGGTCTGCAGGGCAAGGAGCAGACCAACCCAGCATTTGGAATCGAATACTCTAACATGCTTTCCTCCACCTTGAGAATGACTCCATGCTGGCAGCCAACACAGACTCCCATCAAATCCACTTTCCCCACAAATTGCATCCACATTTTTGCAATTTGGTGTGTATTGATTTTCTCCGAGGGACCTCTTGTTGAGTTATTTAACTGCCACCTTCGCAAAGGGCAGCAAGTAATTTTCAGTACAGACCCACTTCTTCTGAGAAACTCCAATCCAGGCCAGTCCTATAATTTCATTTCAGAGCACTCCTGAATGATTATATTATCCAAATCTGGGCATTATTGCAGAATGAATGGTTCAACCATGAGGACAAAGAGAGCATTAGATCTTCTTCTCTGTCTCAAAATAATATATCATCAGGAGTGAAGTAACAAGGGAGAGGTGCCCAAGAGAAAAGGAAATAAAGACAAAGACTTTTTTTTTAATGTTTCTACTTTGAAGCAAAGGTGGGATGGCCAATGTCCTCAATATTTACAACAGAATTGGCTTCTCTGATCTTATATGGGTGTTCCTCAGATCCTTTGACATTTCTCAAAGGGGTCATGTGAAATATTAGAATCAATGCAGCTGCATTTGATCTAGCACAGGTGTGGAAGACAGTGACCATTTTTTTCTGTCCTTGCTCCATACCATATATAAAATCCTACTCACTGAAGGATCTACTGGGATTCCTATTCTCTCGCCCTTTGTACTGGCATTGGTTTTGTTTTGTTGTTGTTGTTGTTATAGTCCATACATTCTTTTTCACTTTGGCAGCCAGGAAGCTGAAATGTAGGTAGGTAGGCAGGTAGGTAGGCAGGTAAGTAGGTAGATATAGATATATTTTCGAAGCTCAATCATGCTAATTGTATGACTGTTATGGTTTGTATCTGTAAGTATACATTTTTTTTTTTACCAATTCTGAACTTTATATTTGTTTTCAGTTCCTGATCTCAATTTTTACCATCCTTCTGTCTTATCATTGTTTTATCATACATTTTTAAGTCAAACAAAATAAGATTTTTTAGAAAGCAATGGGATGTAAATAAGTAATAATTAAACCTGCCTTCATTCAGAAAACATTATGCCAGGTGGCATATAAGAACCAGTTGTATATAAGAGTCCACAGATCATAAGTGAGAAGCATTGCCAATGTTGAGGTTTCAATGCAAGGAGAGAAATCTGACTTTTGAAATATGATTTGGGGCAAGGGGACTACAGTGTAGATCAGAGGATGGAGACACCACAGTGATAAGATATAAACATGTCGGGAGTAGGGAAAGTAGGGTGTAATGTGTCATTCTATTATGGACCCTGGGGATAGTCACTATTGCCTAAGATGAAAACATTTTATATCATAAAAGGGTTTGATCTCTGGAGCCAGTCATCCTGGGTTAGAGCCTCAGCTCCATCCCTTATAAACTGTGTATAAATTTTTGGCAAGTTATTGGACATCTTAGGGTCTCAGTTTTCTTATCTGTCAAATGAGGATAATGGCAGATATTGCTTGAAGGTGTTATTATGAAGATTAGATGGATTAACAGACAGTGGTAACAGCAATGAGTGGTACACAATAAACATTCAATAAATGTGTACTACTGTTGCTGTTGTTATTATTTTCTTATGAGGCAGTATGTACATTATCTCAGTTTTGCCTCTCAACTGCATAAAAAGGACATTTTTATTCCCCTGTGAAAATGAGGCTTAGGGAAGTTACGTGAGCTGCCCAGGTGCCAGAGTCAGGAAGCCTCGAGTCCAGCACAGAGATGTTAGACTCCAAAAGCTATACTGCTTCCCCTATAAATAGAAAACTTCTTCTATTTTATGAAGTAAAATAGAAAACTATTTCTATAGCCAACAGGATGGCATAAATAGAAAACTTCTTCCTGAAGCAGGCCATGAACTAGATAAAAGAAAATTGTAGTGATTCGTTCACTCAAAAATGATCTGTGAGTGCTCTACTTTGGGCTAGTCACATGGCAAAAGACATAAGCCTTCTTGAGGGCTCTGAAGTGACTTCTAGACTAATGGGCAAGATAAATATACCACAATAGAGAACAGTGTGGAAAATGTCAGACCAAGGTATATACAATGACATAAAAGAACAAAGAGAAAGGGCATCTAATCCAACCTACTGGAGTTGGAATCTGAAAGGATGACTATTAATGTCCAGAATACTTTCTACTCTCCAACCAGCCCTTCATTAGAGAAGTTGTGTTTTGTAGGAAGTCTGCAATGATTCTGCCCCTTTAAGAATCTCCACCCCCATACCACTATCACTCCTCCCCAGTCCTTACCCTATCCCTAGCCCAGAGAAGTACACCTAACTGTTTAAGGGAAAGTGTTACCTGGACCCCCCACTTATACTCAAGTTAAACCTAGATGGCTTATAAGAGCCCAACTCTTCAATTATTAGGAATTTTACAAGCCTTTTGTTAAACAGCCATTAGTAAAAAATAAATTCTAGAAAACTACATTTAAGTAAGTTACATTAAGAACAAAGGTAATTAACTTTTGCATGCATCACTTCCTTGTTACTTTACTACATTTTGCTAGTCCCTGTGCACTTGAGATTATTTACCTAATCGTATGCATAGGTTGGGAATATTGTATAATAGTGCCACTATATCCTTTCTCAACTCCACATTTAGTGGTATCATGTTGCTGGAATGGAAGCAGCCATGATGGGATTATTTACACCACAGAAATAAGCAAATGCTACTAATCAGGGCTTCATTTTTTCTCATAGAGCCGGCTGCTAAGCATTTACCCATGCATCACTGGCCATCATCCCACCTTTTCCTCCCTGAATTTGCCCACCCTGCCCCTCCACTTCACTTAGTACCCACTTCATTTCTTTCTCCTTTGGTTTGTTCACACCATGCCACTTCAGCTCCCTAGATGGCCTCCACTTTTAGATTTCAACCTTCTTGTTTTCTTGTTCCCTTCTTCCCTCCTTCCTCATAAGTCCCTCATAGAACTTTGACATAGAACATATTCTGCCTGGCCCTGACACTTGGTTTGCCAATTTATGAACATTCTTTGAATTAAAAAAATCTCCCATCACCTAACTTACAAGGCTTTGAGGGATTGATTTGACCATATTTGCTGACTGCTTTAATGGTGTTGGGTGTTCAGTGATATTGATCAAGAAGAGGTCCCTTGGCCACCAAGAAACAATAGGATTGTAGACTTGAACCTGGCCCCGGGCCCCTTCCTATGCTGTTTCCTGTCACCAGTGCAATCTCCATGGCACTTGTTAGTGCTTTTTAATGCCCCCCTTGAATTATTTAATTGGATTACAGCACACTAAACATATTGACAAGAATTCAAGCACAAGCTGCCAGGCTCTCTCTTAATGAACATTCTGTATGTCATTGTTTGCCAAGAAAGTCATTCATTTGATAGAAATAGGGAGGTTGAATGAAGAAATAAAAATACATTATTTTTCTCATGCTCTTCACAATACAACTGCTTTTTCCATGAGTAATATTTCTGTTTCTTCCTCTAGTCATGTGTGGACTTTTTTCTCCAAGCATTAGAAGAAGTTAACTCCCCAAATATCATATTTAATATCTTTGAATTGCATTCTGTCATGTATTAAAGATTGTAAGATCCTACTGGGTTCCATCATAAGCTGAATTTCCACAGATCCTTTCCCCTAAATGTGCCAATGGCATACGTTCTGTCCATAAAATCCATATTGGTTCACATCTCCAGCAAGATGACACACAGCATGGAGACTAGAGGGAAATGGTCTTCTACATGTCACAATTTACATATCATAACATAGGGAGCGTAGGAAAAAAGGAGCACAGATTCCCAGTCTCTTTCTTTAGTATGTAAGAAAGCTGGGCCCCTGGGACACCTGGGTGGCTCAGTCATTAAGCGTCTGCCTTCGGCTCAGGTCATGATCCTGGAGTCCTAGGTTTGAGCCCCACATCAGGCTCCCTGCTCAGTGGGAAGCCTGCTTCTCCCTCTCTCACTCCCTCTGTTTGTGTTCCCTATCTAGCTGTGTTTCTCTATGTCAAATAAATAAATTAAATCTTGAGAGAGAGAGGAAGGAAGGAAGGAAGGAAGGAAGGAAGGAAGGAAGGAAAGGAGAAAGAAAGAAAGAAAGAAAGAAAGAAAGAAAGAAAGAAAGAAAGAAAGAAAGAAAAGGGAAAGGAGAAAGGAAGAAAGAAAGAAAGGGAAGGAAGGAAAGAAAGAGAGAGAGAGAAAGAAGAAAAAAGAAAGAAAGAGAGAGAGAGAGAGAAAGAGAGGAAGGAAGAAAGCTGAGATCCAGTGAGGCTGATACACTCAATGTTGCACAGCAATTTTCTTTGAAAACAATTTTTTTTTTTTAGGTGTAGTGCTGTTAACTTAATAAGACTCAATATAGTGTTGCTTTTCTAGAGATTTGCACCAAAGTATTTGCATATATACCATTACTGTGTACATCTCAGAAGGGTATAATATCTTAGATTCATTCTGGATTCTCTACTAGTCTATGAATGCTCTAATGATAAGAGATTGTGTTAATTACTTTTCTAGCATTTGACAGAGGACATGGCATAATAGATGAGGCATTTTAATAGATGCCCTATACACTCATATGTCCAACAGACACTTCACAAGTATATACTGAATGAGTAGGTAGTTGCGTATCTGTTTCTCAGAAAGATACACAGAGAAATGGAGCTAGAGATGACCAAACATTGATCTATGGAAATATTTTTATCTGTCAGTGAATGAACAACAAGGAAGAGTGAGACTTACGATCACAAATGCAACTTATGATTCTTTATTTGGTAGTTGGATCTTACAAGACAGCAGGATAAAGTCCAGAGTAAGTCTGTCTAGGTTTGCTATTAAGCATGTTCATATGTAAGATTGTTATATGTTCCTGAAGCATTGAACATTTTTATTATTATGAGATACCTCTATATCTGGTAATACTGCTTGTCTTAAAGTCTACTCTCAGATATTAATATAGCCATGCTGAGTTTTTTATGTTTAGTGATTGCATTGTGTATCTTTTTTCCATTCTTTCCCTTTCTACTTATCTGTGTCATATGTAAAGTGCATGCTGTTGGTAAATGACATATAGTTGGATCTTGCCTCCTTATCAAGTCAGAGCATCATTGTTTTTTTATGATGTTTAGTGTAATTGTATTTAATATAATTTAGAAAGAGTTGAATTTGAATTCATCATCTTGGTATTTGTTTTCAAGTGTTCTGTGTGTTCCTCTCTTTCTCCTATACATACTGCCTTTGGGTTAACTAAATACTCTCTTAGTATTTCATTTTATCTCTTCTATTGGCTTTGGGTATACTTTTTTGTGTTAATTTTTATAGCTTGCTATACACTGTGATTTATCACATTCTACTTTCAAATAATATTATCATATTGTCATATGATACTACTCTGAATAATATAAGAACTTAGAACTGTGTACAGTTGACCCTTGAACAACATGGGTTTGAACTGCAGTCATCCATTTAATATGCAGACTTTTTTGATAAATACTGTATAATACTATAATTATATTTTCTCTTCCTTGCAATTTTCTTTGTTTATTTTTTAAAAGATTTTATTTATTTATTTGACAGAAAGAGAGAGAGAGTAAGAAGGGGGCAGGGGGAGTGACAGGCAGAGAGAGACGGAGAAGCAGATTCCCCACTGAGCAGGGAGCCTGACTTGGGGCTTGATCCCAGGACCACCCTGGGATCATGACCTGAGCAGAAGACAGTCACTTAACTGACTGAGCCACCCAGATGCCCCAATCTTCCTTGCAATTTTCCTAACATTCTTTCTTATAGCTTACTTTATTGTAAAAATATAGAATGTAATACATATAATGTACAAAATATGTGTTAATTGACTGTTTACACTATCAATAAGGCTTCCAGTCAACAATAGGATTTTAGTAAAGTTTTTGAGGATGCAAGAGTTGTACGCAGATTTCCAACAATGTTGGGCATTGTGCCACTAACCCCTGTGTTTTTCAAGGGTCAACTGTTACTCTATTCCCTCTTCCCCCCATTATGCTTTCTGTTCTATCATTATATATTTTACTTCTACATATGTTACAACATGCTATCATTCATTTTTATTTAAGATGTAATCAGTCCATTAAAAAAGTAGATGTATGAATAGTTGTTATCTCTCTGGTAGCAGCTATCTCTCTAGCTCCCTTAAGCCTGCAGTATTCCTTTTAGCATTTCCTGTAGTGTGATTCTGCTGGGGGAAAAAATGTCTCTGCTTGTATTTATCATAAAATGTATATATTTTGCTTTGGTTTTTCAATTAGCAATAATTATGCCTCAAATAAACCTCAGTGGCTACAATATTGCCATTGTGTAAAGCTTTTTGTTTTGGTTTTTGAAAAATATTTTTACTGAATGTAGAATTTTAGATTGACAGTGTTTTTTGTCATTAAGTGGTTTAAAGTGTTCTATTGCCTTCTCATCTCCCATGGTTCCCTGTGAGATCTGCTGTTACTCTTATTATATTTCTCTTGTATGTAATGTTTTATTCTTTTCTTCCCCATCTGCTGTTCTTAAGATTTTCTCTTTATGTTCCAAGAATTTAGCTAAGACGTGACTAGGTATAATTTTCTTTGTATTTATTCTGCTCAAGATTCACTGAGCTTCTTGGATAAATGATTTGCCTTTTGAAAAAATCAAACTTGGGAAAAAAGTAAAATATCAAACTTGGAAAATATTTCAGCTAATGATTTCTTTCTATCCCATTCTCTCTCACACAGAAATTAGAAGTCAGGCTTCATGAGGGCAAGAAGTTTATCTTTCCTATTTATTGCTATTTCTACAATAGTAGATGGTCAGCAAACATTTTCTGAACAATAAATTAATCATGTCCATAAAGAGTTTCTGCCTATTTGGGTTTCCCTCAGAATTATGGTGCTTTGGAAGTTTCCCCAGGTTCTTCTTGTATAAGCTTGATGCTTACTTTGGTGCTAAGTCAAATCAAAATAATTTTGAAGAACCATAGACTTTTAAACTCTGGAGAGCTCAAAATCTGATTTTCTGCTGAAAAGTCCAGTGGTAGAGCATTCTTCAGCAAAGCCCTCTTAAGTAGTCCATCTTTGATTTTGTATGTTCTCCAAAATCTTACAAAATAAACAAATTTCCTAGGTGGCCTTTCAGATTTTTAGATATAAACAGTTCCTACCCACATTGGGTATGGCTAGAGTGATCATCTCTTTTCAAAAAATATCACTTGAATATTTTGAATCAATATATTTTCATGATCATGGTTTTAAAATATCAGGGATACAAAACAGCTTTTAATGGAATATTATAGTCCTATCTCCTTCTATCCTCCCCCACACCAAGATTTTTTCTTCCAATGCAACAAATTTTTATTTTAGGCTTTTTTATTTCTGGTATATATTTTCATGTGCCAAATATCCTGCTTATACTATTTTTTCTCAGTTTGACATTTTTGAAATAATCCATTTACATTTTGTTTTGGTATTGAAGATTTAGTTTTTTTCCATTACCATGCTTACTTTTTCTCTCCTATCCTCTCAATAATTTTTCCCAAGTTTGAGTTCTATAGATAGTTTTACATTATTATGACTGTATTGCAACTGTTGCTTATCTTAGAGCCAATTTGTGTATCATGGTTATATTTCCTTTCTCTCATAATTTTTTGTTTTCCTACAGTTAATATCCACCTTTTTTCCCATTTGCTATTATATCTTTATTTATGTATCTGTCTCTTTTTTTTTCAAATGCCTTGACCAATCATACTTTTACCAATAATCTTTCCAAGTACTTACATACAGTTCCAAATTTCCCTTCAGTCCTTTTTTTTTTTTTAAGATTTTTATTTATAGGGGCGCCTGGGTGGCTCAGTTGGTTAAGCGACTGCCTTCGGCTCAGGTCATGATCCCGGAGACCTGGGATCGAGTCCCACATCAGGCTCCCTGCTTGGCAGGAGGCCTGCTTCTCCCTCTCTCACTCCCCCTGCTTGTGTTCCCTCTCTGGCTGTGTTTCTCTCTGTCAAATAAATAAAATATTTAAAAAAAAAAAAGATTTTTATTTATTTATTTGTCAGAGAGAGAGAGAACACAAGCAGGCAGAGTGGTAGACAGAGGCAGAGGGAGAATCAGGCTCCCCATTGAGCAAGGAGTCTGATGTGGGACTTGATCCTAGGACCCTGGGATCATGACCTGAGCCAAATGCAGTGCTTAACTGACTGAGTCAGCCAGGTGTCCCCCTTCAGTTCTGTTGATCTCACTCCTACAAACCTTCATTCTCCTGCTCCAATATGGCCCAGTTAATTGCCATGCACGATGCATGGATGTTCCGGAATTCCCCATTACTGCTCTTCTGTGCTGAATTTTCTGTTTTCTTGATTCTATATATTCCTATGTTTTTTGTTTGCTGTCCTCATTTTGGGGAAGCACATACTCCTGTATCTTTCTAAGACTGTATACAGAAGGTTAAGTTTCTGAATCATTGGATGTTTGGAAATTTTTTATTTTACCTTTATATTTCATTGATGATTTAGTTATCTGTAGGCTTGGGGTTGAAAATCATTTTGTTTGAACTGCTTTGCTCAGTAGAACTTTATGTCCTAGAATAGTGAGAGAGTAGTAGTCACCTGACTATACAGGGTAGGAAAGGGGCGCTGCTTGTGTAACGGTTCTGTATACAGTCTTAGCCAAACCATTTTTTCAGCCTGGAGTTTTATCCTGTCTTTCTAAGGACCCAGGGCCTCCAAATCCCAGCCTTTCTGGGAAGGGATGGGCCTAGTAGCCGGTTTTCACCTTGAGACCCCTGCTATAGGCACTCAGTGTTCACTTTCTGTCCTGTTAGTTCATTTCTAATCTATCTCCTCCAAATTGGATAATATACCCTGTATTGGCTTGCTTCTCTTTTGTTCTTTGTATATGTTTTTTTCTTTATATATACTATGGTTGTCATTTTGGGCTCGTGTTTGAGAGGGAATGGAGATAAATGCACCCATATTCAGTTCATTAGGTTTACCTGAATACCTCTACCAGGGTGATTTTCTAAAATGAAGATTTGACCCTCATGTCACTCCCATACTCCAAATCCTTCAAAGTCTGCTCATAACTTTCAGCATGAGGTGAACATGGTTTAGTTAGCAGACCAAAAAAAAAAAAAAAAAAAAAACCCACAAAAAACAAAACAAAACAAAAAACAAAACCTTCATGATTAGATGCCTGCCTGCCTGCCTCTCCAGATTTATCACCAGTTGCCTGCACAGATGAGGCTGGGGGGATTGTCTGCCTGCCACCGTCTTTTATGGAATTGCTCCTCTGTCAATTCTCCCAAAAGCATAGTTGCAGGTAGATCTGTGGTTTTCCTAAAATTGACCTTGTTCCACTGGTCTGACCTTGTTCCCCTGCTGGACTGAGTCAAGCTGGGTCAGGTGATCCATTCCCTAGACATTTTGAGAACCTGCAAAACTCAGGGTACTGTGGTAGCTATGTTGTGTATTTTTGGATCTGGGAAGCAGAGAAAGCTTGTCTGGAAAGATGAAGGGAAAGACATTCCTACATGAGAGTCTTAATTCTCCAGCTCTTTGGTTCTTCAGTCTCTGAGTGTCACTATAATAAATTATTTGTTTTGAACAGTGTATAGCTCAGAGTTAATACTCAATATGTGTTAGCTACCAGGATTCATTCCCATCTCACCAGTGATCATGATTTCTTCTCATTTCTGGAAAGCAGCATTATATTTCATGACCATATATCTTCCTCATGTCTTTTCTGCCTGAATGTCCTTCTCCCCATTTTTTTCTACTATGTAATTCTTTTTTTTTTAAGATTTATTTGTTTATTTGAGAGAGAGAGATGGCGAAAGAGAGAGCACACAGAGGGAGAGTGAGAAGGAGAAGCAGACTCCCCATTGAATGGAGAGCCTGATGTGGAGCTCGATCCCATGTAGAGGAGCCCCTCTACTACAGAATTCTTTTTTTTTTTTTTTTTTAGATTTTATTTATTTATGTGACAGAAACACAGCTAGAGAGGGAACACAAGCAGGAAGAGTAAAAAAGGAGGAAGCAGGCTTCCGACTGAGCTGGGAGCCCGATGTGGGGCCCAATCTCAGGACCCTGGATCATGACCTGAACCAAAGGCAGACACTAAATGACTGAGACACCCAGACGCCCCTCTACTACATAATTCTTAATGCATACAGTTCAAGGGTCTATTTAGGAAGCTTTTCTTGAATATCCAATTTGTGTAGGCATCTTTTTCTGAGTATCTTTCTATTCTAGCATTCATTACCAAGATTTTACCATTATTACTAATTTGCTCTTCTCTCTTGATTGTGGGCTACTAATAAGAGAAGCTATAATTACTTCAAGCTTATTCCCTCAGTATACACAAACAACAAAAAAGAAAAACTATGTTCATCAAGGGAATATACAGCCTGCTTTCAACTGATGCAGTATAACAATATTTAATACACTTTCCAAATAATATCCTTATTCTGATTATCCTTTCCTATATAAGAGTAACTCTAAAAACTGATTTTGGGGTCACCTAGGTGGCTTAGTTGGTTAAGCCCCTGATTTTCAATTTTAGCTCAGGTGTGATCTCAGAATTGTGGGAGATAGGGCATCATACTGGATATGGAGCCTGCTTAAGAGTCTCTCTCTCTACCTCCCTCTCCATGTGCCCCTCCTCCTCTCTTAAAAAATAATTTAAGGGGCGCCTGGGTGGCTCAGTTGGTTAAGTGACTGCTTTCAGCTCAGGCCATGATCCTGGAGGCCGGGGATCGAGCCCCACATCGGGCTTTCCGCTCAGCGGGAAGCCTGCTTCTCCCGCTCTCAGTCCCCCTGCTTGTGTTCCCCCTCTAGCTGTGTTTCACTCTGTCAAATAAATAAATAAAATCTTTAAAAATAATAATAATAATTTAAAAACTGATTTTGGTATAATTTTAACTAATTTTTCTAACATTGTAGTAAAGCTTAAGAATAACAGATTTAAGGGACGCCTGGGTGTCTCAGTTGTTAACTGTCTGCCTTTGGCTCAGGTCATGATCCCAGAGTCCAAAGATAGAGCCCCACATCAGGATCCCTGCTCAAACCAAAGCCTGCTTCTCTGTCTCTCACTCCCCCTGCTTGTTTTCTGTCTTTAGCTGTGTTTCTATCAAATAAATCAATGAAATCTTAAAAAAAAGTAAATAACAGATTTTTAACTCAGATCTTTCTATAATAAAGTGCTGATATAAACTGACAGAATAAAATCTTAACCCTCCGGTCAAGCAAATTAATTTATTCTCTACCAGTTCAGGAACTGTATCAGAATAGAAACAAATAGATTATTGGTGACACGTATAGAGTTAAGAGAAAGAAAATATCCATTGTTTTCACTCATTGAAAGTAGTGTGGGGCTCAGAGTTATGAAGAAATTGGGGAAAAAAAGGAAAATTAACACTCATTGGAGCCCTACTATGCTCCAACCGCCTTGCGGTTTCCATATATGCTTGCTTTTTGAACTCTGAGAAATCATCTTGGGGCTTCTGGGTGGCTCAGTCGGTTAAGTATCTGCCTTTGGCTCAGGTCATGATTTCAGGGTGCTGGGATCAAGCCACACGTCAGGCTCCATGCTCGGCAGTGAGTCTGCTTCTGCCTCTCCCTCTGGCCCTCCCTACTACTTATGCTCTCTGTCTCTCTCAAATAAATAAATAAAATCTTAAAAAACAAAAAAATAAAGCATCTCGACAGGTGGATTAACATAGGTGTTTCCTGCAAAAAAATCAAGATCCAAAGAAATAAAATAACTTCTTCAAGTCACACAGCTAGTTAGAAGCAAAGACAGAATTTAATCGAAAGCCATCCTGTGTCTTTAAAAATCGATCTTTCCAACTTTACACCTTTAAAAAAAACACTTATCTGGAATAAGTAGATGTAAGTGGATGACAGGAACATGAATTATTCATAATCTCATATTTTTCTCTATTTTCTCAGTTTTCTACAGTGACCATATATTACTTTTACAATAAAAAATTACATTTTTAAGTAAAAAGAAAATCAATTCCCTTGGACCAATAGAAGTGCTGGGAAATTAGACTCCTTTGAATAGCTAAGTGTTTGTTACAAGGATCCTTGTTTTTGCTTTAATGTGCAGTAGGAGATAGGACTTGAGCAATTTCCCCAAATCCTTGCTATTAGTTCTGAAACAAGCCTCCAGTGAACCTCTTTCTCAACACAGGTGTCTGTTCTCTCGTGCTCCCGATTTCATGCCCTCAAAACCCTCTGGGTTCTTTGATGTGAAGTGAACCAGGGACCTCAGGCCACCCGCCCTGTCCCCAAGAGTCTTCAAACCTTCTGAACTACAGTTTCCTCATCTGCAAATAAAGGTTAGGATCCTTACCTTGGAGCCTGTGGGAGGATTTTCAGAGGTGATGACAGGCCCTGGGACATGGCAGGGACTCCACATGGTGACAGCAGAGCTATTGTGGAAGACAGTCTAGTAAGGTGCCCTGCAGCATGTCCGGAGCCCCCTTCTTCACGTTCTAATCCTGACTCTGTTGCTTGTTGTGGGATCTTGAGTAAATGACTTAATTACCCTGTGCCTCAGCTTCATCTGTACAATGGAGATAAGTATTTATAGGGTTGATGTGAGTAGTAGAGAATTTAATACAAATAAAGCCCTAAAAACAGTGTCTTTCCCCGAGTTTGCTGATATTACAAGTCGTACCCATGGGAGTAGTTATTTGGGGACTGTTATAACAGAAACTATCCTGAAAACTTCAGAATCATATTTCTTTATTTCATTGAGCACTGATTTCAGACAGGCACCTCTCTGCATCCGACAGAGACAGTAGAAAACCAGAGCTTTCAATCCAGTGTGAGAGAAAGACACCGAAGAGATGAACAGCTCACATATAGATAAACCAGATGTGGTAGCAACTCTCAAGAAATGGAATGGACTCCCACCCCCCGAGCTTCCTCAGATACGGGAGCTGAGGCTGTGCATACACCAACAAGATAGGAAAAGCTTTATTACTCACATAATAGACTCTCTGGGAAGGCTAGGGAAGGCTTCCCGAACTGGTCTGAAATGGCTTGAGAAAGTCAGGAAATGAGACTGGCTTGGAGATTTTCTGGTGGCGAGGGATAGGGATGGCATGAGGAATCCCACATAGGAGTGGAGACTTCTGTGGTTCAAGCCTCCTGCCAATGCTTTCTTCTCAGCTTGCCCAGACTTGCAGCACAAAGGGGAGAGGTGATCTTTACAAGCCGCCAGTGACCAACCATGAAAAACCAAAACCAGACTCTTGATTGCACTAGCCAGTTCCAGAGAACTGCGAGTTCTAGGGCTTTTTTTTTTTTTTAATATTGTATTTATTTATTGAGAGAGAGTGAGTGAGAGAGAGAGAGCATGAGAGGGGAGAAGGTCAGAGGAAGAAGCAGACTTCCCGCGGAGCTAGGAGCCTGATCCTGGGAGTCCAGGATCATGACCTGAGCTAAAAGCAGTGGCTTAACCAACTGAGGCACCCAGGCGCCCCAAGTTCTAATTTTTAAATATAGGTTAATGTGGTGAAGGATGTCGGGTGTATGTAGGGGGAAGTAGCGTGAGAGTGGTTGTCTTTCAGCTGGGCTTGTCAAGATGAGGCTTCTTTGAAGAGGGCACATTTGAGTTGAGATGTGAATGGGAAGGTCAAAAGCTAGTCATTCAGAAGGGAGTGGCTTACAAAAGCCATCCAGGGAAATGCCAGCTCAGCAGATTCAAGCCAAAGAAAGGGCAGCGTGAGAGGGTGGTAGGAGATAGCTGAGAATCAATGCAGGGTAAAGATGACGAGGAGGATGATAATGAGTACTAGGATGCTGAGCAAGAAGATTCAGATTGCTGTATTCAGATATCTGAAGTGCTGGTTTATGGAGGACAGCAATCTCCTTCTGTTCGGCTCCAGCAGCAATGAAGTTACAAGGAGTCAAATTTCTTCTGCTCGATGGAAGAAAGACTCTGTGAGAGCATCTTTATCAGGTAATGAGCTCCCTGTCACTGGTGGTATGCCAAGAGAAGCTGAATGCCACCAGCAGAGGGAATGTCAACTGAGAGGCTGGGAGAGCTGGTCCACATGACTTTTGAGGACTTGGGGATGCTCTCGGGCCTGAGAGTCTATCTCAGGGAAAGAGGCTCTGGAACAGGTGCATAGGGAACTTCAGAGAAGAACACGGAGACGCCTGCGTTGCAGCAGTGGCTGTCATTGTTGCCTGCCTCATGCTGGCTTCCTTCTAACAACAGCTAGGGGATTTCGGTTTAAACATGGCTGATTGAAGCCCAGCTCTAGTTAGTGGCTTATTTGCATGTCAAATCAGGGTTCAAAGAAATGCAAATATGGAAGCTTATTTGCTCAGAAAATTTGCTTTAGTATCCTGGAGGAAACCGTAGGGCCTAAAACACTCAAACCGAAATTAATGGACAACTTTGGCCTCCAAGCTCTTTTTTCCTCCACCTTTTGCCTTTTCTCTTCCTTGTTTCAATTCACTTACATTCAGCAAACATTTAGGATATATCTTGTGTGGAAGGCACTGTGAATAGAAGCCCCCAGAAACAGTTGAGCCAAGACCTTTGCTGTCTGGTAGAGGAAACGGCATGTAACAAAACAACAACAACAACAACAACGGTTTATGAATGCAAAACTGTTAAGTATGGTAATAGGGATACAGATAAACAACAAAATAAGTGAGCAAGCAGGTATCTGGCAGGTACTATGTGTCTGCCCCCTCCTCCCTGCTCCTGCCCTGCTAGGCACAAGGCAAACAAAGATTGTTTTGATCACCTGGAGAAATCAGAGACCTGCTCCCTCCTGCACCTTTGACTAAGGCTACAAATTCCTTGAATGAGAAAGCATTTTTCATTCATCTTGCTATTAGCCAGGATGGACACTTACTAGGATTCTGAATCAATGATTCCTGAGCAGAGGATCAATGAAACTTCGACTGGGGGTAGCATCTCAACAGGGAAAGGTGATGAGAAAAACATACTGATAAGAACTCCATGACTAATATAACACAATAAAAAATACAATACAATATAATATAATAATAAATTAAACAATAGCAACAACAACCCTGTGAGCAAGGATCCGATGGGTGGAAACAAGTTCGCATTTCCAGCCTCCCCAAACAGTCCAATGTAGTGCTTTATGAGCTACATGAAAGGAGCTGCGGGAAGAAAGTGAAGAGAGGGCTGGAGCCTTCTTGAGGGACTTGGAGAATCATAGTGAGGAGTTTGAACTTCACTCTGTAGAAGATTGGCAGCCATTAGAAGTTTCTGAGCAAGCAGATGAGAAGATCAGAGTCATATGGCTTTATTGTTCTCTACTTGTCAGTGTATAAGCAGTAGCTGTCATTAGTGATTAAAGAGCCAACTAGTGAGAGATCAAGTTTTTTAAGAAAGTTGAAATGGCATTTAACTTGCAGGGTGTGAATACGCATTTTTGGATTTGTGAGTTTGGAGCTTCAAAAAAGTCTCTTGTGTTATGTCCCGTAATATCACCAGCATAATCTTTTCTTTCCCATCTCCTTTACTGAATATCATGCCATATACATATTAGCACCTAAGAGTCCAAATTAGCATCCAAATATTTTGGACTCTCAGGTGCTGATATGTTCATCCTCAATTGTCTTCTGGGGAAATCTTAGCTCATGCTGTGGACAGTTTCCTCACTGACCCTAGTATTCTGTCTCCGGGGTTTTCCTGAAGCGTCCCCTTCACTTCAAATAGCTGTCTTCGGGGTGTCACCCCCCAAAGCCCCACACTTGTGTGGGATCTAGCAGCACTTAAATGCATTTATTAATTTGTATGGATTCTCCCCATATCAATTCTTTTTTTTTAATTAAGATTTTATTTTTCTTTTAGAGAGAGAGAGTAAGCAAGGGCAAGGAGAGGGAAAAGCAGACTCTGTATTGAGTGCACAGCTCAACGTGGGGCTTTATCTCAGGACCCCCGAGATCATGACCTGAGCTAAAATCGAGAGTCAGGCACTTGACTCTTAACCAACTGAGCCACTCAGTTACTCTATCCACATCTCACGTTCTGGTGGAGCAAGACAGACTCTGTACTAGTGAAGTAACTTGCGTATTCATCATCGTTAGTGCCTGGCATGTCATGCTCAGCAAATCTTCAATGGGTAGACAGATGAATAGATAGAGGTGGAAGGAAAGAGAGGGAGAGAATTACATCCCTGATAGAAAACCAAGCTTGTGCGCGTGCGCGCGCACACACACACACACACACACACAGCCCATCATTTCAGTCAGCATGAAATTTATGAGGCCAGGGACCTTGTCCATCTCATGAGCTCCACATCCCCGTACTTAGCTCAAGGCCCAGCACAACGAAGGAGATCCGTGAATATTTATTGACGAGCAAAGGCATGAGTGAAAGATGAAGGTAGCTCTATTCTGGTATATGCATCAGGTACCGTAGCCCATAAGGCAGCGACTTCCCAGTAGCGATTTCATTAATTATCCAGTTTTGCCTTCAAGAGGAAGAGGACTATTGACCTTTAGGACCAACTGGTACCAGCACTTCACTTCAAATATATGTTGCAGTGAGGTTTGGACACCAGCTCTAACCTTGGTTCTGAGGAAGGGAAGGGGATAGCCATGATGGGAATAAGCTACTAAGCTCGCCTCCGTCCTTAAATGAGTCAAATTATTCCAGCATCATTGCCTTATAATTTCCTATCTTTACTATCTCAGGGAAAGTCTAAGTTGCCTCTTAAAATCAGTGACTAAATGTCTAAATGTATTACTACAGGGCTTGATTTTGAGCCTGGCACTAATAAGAAAACCAAGTTTTGGTTGGTTTTTGCTTTATTTTGTTTTGTATTTTTCTTTTTCTTCTCAGAATAATCTCAGTGTTGTTGAGTGGGTTTCTGGGTGCCTGAAGAGAGATCGACCTTGGTGTATATCCTTTCATGGAAAAATTTTGCAGTAGTATGCTTCAAGGGAAGTGGTATTTAACCAGATTCTGACAATAAAAGCAAATAATTCTATATCACGATGCGCCTGTGCCAGGCCCTGTTTCAAATACCTTATGCATAACAACTTGTTAATCCTTCAAATAGCATGTTGCAGAAGACACTATTATCATACCTATTTTATAGATGAACAAACTGAAACACAGGGAGAGAAGAGTCCTTGTTCAGGGTGGCAGAACCATGGGGGATCGGGCTGGCATGTGAGCCCAATCTGGCTCTCCCGTACCCCTTCTCTACACTATGCATTCCTGCCAGCTCTTCAACCTGACTCTTTTTGTTGTTTCAATAACTCGCCCTCCCCAGACACATAAACTTCATAGTGAATGTACCCGGTCTGCTTATGTTTAAAGTGTTTGCAAGTTAAAATCATTCCTTTATCCAGTGCCTCTTTATTGAACTCCAACTATGTGCCAACGGTGTTTCCAGCTCGAGATGTACTGTGGAGAGCAAAAGATAAATTCACTGATTCCATGGAGTTTACATTCTCGTTTGGGGAAAAAGACAGTAAGCAACAGCAGCTACAACAAAAGCAAATTCAGATCTCTATTAGGTCAGATGGAATAAGTCTGATGGAGAAAAACCAAGGAAGAAATAAGATAGGGAGTGACAGTCTGGGCTGGGAATCCCTCATTGAGAAGGTGAGCTTTATGGCAGAATGGAAAGGTCACCATGGGTGGGGCAGGCAGAACCTAAGGGAAGAGCTAGTCGGGAATGAAAAAAGCAAGTGTGAGTATTCAGGGCAGGAACTGTGGGACAGTTGTAGAATACAAGGGCCCCAAGGTGGCAGGAGAAAAGTGAGAGTTTAATTAGCATCATGATGGAAAGATGAGCATGGGGCTTATAGTCAGACACACTAGTGTTTATATTTGAGTTCAGCCACCGGTGGGATCCTCTTAACAAATTATATACACCTCTGAGTTTTCATTTCCTTTTCTGCAAAATGGAAATACCAGTTTGCTGTCAGGAACACATGAGAAAGGATCACGAACCCGGTCTAGAAATGGGAGATGCATCCCAGGTCCATCCTGTCTTCGCACATGTCTCCAGGCAGGCCCCACAGACAGCCTCCATTTCCACCATCAATGGAAATGGGTCATGCCCCAGAAGGCAGGACCCTGCAGGCTCCATTGTCTCATGACTGGGCTCCACACCATAGGCCTCAGACGTAAACCACGTACCCCATTCACCTTCTCACTGGCTTTTGACAGTCCCCAGCAAGAACTGGGGTCCGAGCTACACTTGCAGCATGATTGTGCCACTGGCTGCAAAGTGAAGAATGACTTGAGCTGTTACAAACAAACAGAGCAAAACAGTTTCCAAGATGTAGGCCTTTTGAACAGGGACATAAGCAAACACCGGCATGTTTCAATTTGAAATAGCTTCTGGAGTAATTGCTGGCACTGCATGCTCTAATTACATAATGTCTGTCTTCTTTGGCAGTGACCTTGGTATTGTCTTTGGTGTGAAAAACATCAAGTCTGGGACGCCACACACTCAGCCTAGTGTGTACCTACTTCTTGGAGACATCCAACTTGATTTGTTTCTCTTGTTCTTTTTCTTTCTGGCTGTTAATGCTTATTAATAGATTCAGAAAGTATTCAGATAAACTTGTGAATCACAGATTTGTGTTTTCCACAAATATTTCCACAATTTTTTGTGGAGTGCTAGGTCCTAGGGATATTCAGCGCTATACAAAATTCCCTGCCCTCAGGGAGGCTGGGAGAGACAGATATATAAGACATTTCAGTGCAATAAGATGCCAGATAGGACTCAGTCGTGAAGAGCGTGATTTAGAGTTACACAGGCTTGTGTTTCAATATCTGGCTCCTCCTTATTTTGTGATCTTGGGCAAGTTGCATAAATTCCCTGAGACTTGGTTTCATCATCTCTACAGTGGAAGACATAATTCCTATCTTCTAGGGTGGTTGGATGGGTTAAGTTAGACAATATTTTTAAAACACTTGGCCCTACACCTGGCATTAAGTAGATGCTCAATAAACAGCAACAATTGTAATTATACTAGTGCTATAGTAGGGGTAGGGAAAAAAGGCACAGAGGAAGGAGTGACTAATCCCAGGGGAATGGCAACACAGAGGTGCTCTTTAACCTGGATTTTGGATGATAAAGATAGCTTGGCCAAGTGAAGGAAGAGAAGGCAGGCAGTCCTAACATTTGGGTGGAGATGTGCAAGTGAAAATGTATTGGTCATATAAATATGTTCATTTAACAAGTATTTATTGAGCTGCGTTGGATTAAGTTTCAAGAATATGCAGTGAACATGACAAGGTCTTACCTTCATGGAACTTATAGTCTTCAGTGGAAGACAGATCATAAACTAGAAAAAGAAAGGTAATTAATGAACAAAGAACAACTTGTTGTGATAATGTCTATGAAGGATATAAATAGAATGATACTAAATAGAACAGTTGAGCACTGATAATATTTTTCTAGCTGAGGTGGGCATAGTTTGCCAGATTTAATCATGGCAAGAAATATACTTTTTTTCTTTTTTTAAAAATTGTGTTATGGTGGCACCTGGGTGGCTCAGTTGGTTAAGCGACTGTCTTCGGCTCAGGTCATGATCCTGGAGACCCAGGATCGAGCCCCACATCGGGCTCCCTGCTCAGCGGGAAGCCTGCTTCTCCCTCTCTCACTCCCCCTGCTTGTGTTTCCTCTCTGGCTGTGTTTCTCTCTGACAAATAAATAAATAAAATATTTTTTAAAATTGTGTTATGCTAGTCACCATACAGTACATCATTAGTTTTGCCTGGAACACTGGGTGCTATATGCAGACAGTGAATCATGGCAAGAAACATCCTTGTGAATGTGACATCATGAGTCAGAAGAGTGGTATTTCTTGGGGACCAGGGAGGTGGGCAGGAGTTTGTTTTCATTTTGTTTTGGCTTTTGTTTCCATTTGCCAATGGTGAACAATGGAAGGATTTCCAGCATGGAGGACACAGTTTGATTTATATTTATTCGGTGGGCATTGTAGCTCTCATGTAGAACCCAAGTTGTAGGAGGGGAAAGTATAAGCAGAAATCCAGTTAGGAACTATTGCAGTCATCCAGGCAAGAGATGGGGCTTTTTTTTTTTTTTTTTTTTTTTTGCTTTTAAGAGGGGAAACAAGAGCATGTCTGTTGGGCAATTGTCATGAGCTAGGAGTAGTGGGAGATGAATGATACAAGAGAAAGATTATGTCTGAAGTTTGTTACAATGAATGGGACCAGGCTGGCTATTGGAGTTGGAGTGGAGATAGATTTGGGAATGTCAGCCAAAAGAATTTAATAAGAGATTAGATTGAGGCACAGAGAATGTGGAAAAAGAGAGAAATCAAGGATGACTCCAAAGGGTTTTGCCTAAGCAAGAAGGCTATTTACTGAGTTGAGGTGAAGTGAGAGGGGAACTGGCTTGAGCAGCTATGAAGAGCTTCACCAAAGACGTACTAAATTTGAGATCCCTCATAGAAAATCAGATGATGTCTAGAGCTCAGGATTTTGGTCTGTGCTAGAAATATAAATTGGGGAATCATTAGCATTTAGATGATATTTAAAGCCATGATGAGCTCACTAGGAGACAACGTGTAGAGACAGAAGATTCAAGAGCCCAAGATTCAGGAGGGGAAGATGAGGAGCCAGTCAAGGAGACTGAGGAGAGACCAGTGAGGAAGAAGGAAACCGGGAGGAATGAAACTGTGTAAGTCAAGGGAGGAGAGCAATTCAAGAAGGAGGCAGTGGTCAGGTCTAGAATTCCACTGCCAGGTAAAATGAGGACAGAGAGGTATCCACTGGATTTGGCAAAACAGAGGGCACCAGTGGCCTTGGCAATGGTGAAGATGGAAGCCAGCTTGGAATGAGCTAAAAACATGAACAGGAAGGAAACATCACTTTGACTGTAGGGCTTTTGTTCCAAGTTTAAACCTGAAGTTAAAAAAAATATATGAATTATGAAGCTATGTATATGACTTTCTTTGTCTTTTTACATTTCTGCTCTTTTTTATTTTATTTTCTGAAAAGCAGGAAGAGCAAAGGCCTGAGACTATGGGAACAATACTGGAGAATTTGTTGGAGAAATCTGGCTGTAAATGTTGAAGAGATACGAAGCGATAAATGGGAGGTAGATAAGGGAATCAGGAGAGGTTTTGGTTCATTCTGCTTTCAAATGGGAGATATGAGAGCACAAAAGATTTTATGTGTGAAAAGACTGAAGTCCTTGCTGAGTGGTGGGCTCGACCTCTGATAGGTATGGGGACACCACCTGGGGAAGCAGAAAGAAAGGCAAGGAGCACAGGAGGACTGGAGGACAGCTTTGGAGCATGGATGGGGGAAGGTGACAGAATGCAAAGGTGGCTTCCACCTGCAGTGAAGTATGAACTGGCATCATCAGCCAAAAGGGCAAGAGTGCTAACAAGGAACTAGGAGGTGTGAGGAGAATGAAAAGGGTATGAAATGTCTGTCTCCAAGAAGGAGGAAGTTAACGAGTGGACGGAGAGAAGTGAGTGTGGTGAGACTGCATCACATATTGGGGACTCCTTATCCAGAGTGGGTTTTTTTTGTTTTTTGTTTTTTGGTTTTTTTAAAGATTTTATTTATTTGACAGAGAGAAACACGGCCAGAGAGGGAACACAAGTGGGGGGAGTGAGAGAGGGAGAAGCAGGCTTCCCGCCAAGCAGGGAGCCCGATGTGGGGCTCGATCCCGGGTCTCTGGGATCATGACCTGAGCTGAAGGCAGTTGCCCAACCAACTGAGCCACCCAGGCGCCCCTCCATAGCAGTTTTTTGTTCGCCTCTGAGCTTCACTGAATCCCTCTGGCATGGTCCTTCCACATTGGAGGCCCAAAGTAGATGTGTGCTAAGTGCTTTGTATAGGGGAGCAGTGCTGTTTTTCAGGACAAAGAGGAAGGAAAGGGAGACTTACTGAGCACGTGTTACAAGGCAGGCATGATGTCAGGTGCTTTATCTACAATATCTTAGCAGGAGATTTCAGGGATGACAAAACTGAATTCAGAGAAGCTGGATAATAAATCCACAATCACTCAGTATGTGGGTGTATGTGTTGCATATATGTCCACACATGTAAATGCACATATACATACATGAACATTCATGTACACAGACAGGTACCTGCACTTACATGCATTTCTTTTCTAATAACATTCTGTCCCTATCTCAGAGAATTTATAATTTAAGAATCTAGCCAAGGGGAGAAATTTGATACATAAATGAATAGAGCAGGGGTTAGCAAGGTGCAGCCTATGGGCCAAATCGAGCCCACCACCTGCCTATTCTTTGAAAAAAAATTTTTTTACCGGAACAATTGTTTATTTGTATAGTGGTGATAAGTCTGGATAAAAAAAGTAAAAATAAATCCCCTAAAGTCCAGATTATTTAATTAATTGGACAATCTTATTTTAAGTCCCATCTAGTTTATACAGAATCATATAGCTCTGTACAACCTCTTTCATGACATTTACATGTGGGGCAGTTGATGTGGAGTTAATGAACTGATTGATGATTTTTTAAATATGAAACGTGTTTTGTTTTTTGGTTTTGGGGGGTTTTCTTATTAAATGTAATGTATCATTTGCTCCAGGAGTACAAGTCTATGAATCATCAGTCTTACACAATTCACAGCACTCACCATAACACATACCCTCCCCAATGTCCATCACCCAGTACCCCCATCCCTCCCACTCCTTCCTCTCCACCAACCCTCAGTTTGTTTCCTGAGATTAAGAGTCTCTTATGGTTTGTCTCCCTCCCCGGTCCCATCTTGTTTCATATTTCCCTCCCTTCCCCACACGACCGCCCACCCTGCCTCTCAAATTCCTCATATCAGAGAGATCATGTGATAATTGTCTTTCTCTGATTGACTTATTTTGCTTAGCATAATACCCTCTAGTTCCGGATGGAATGTTGTTGCAAATGGCAAGGTTTCATTTTTGATGGCTGCATAGTATTCCTGTGTGTGTGTGTGTGTGTGTGTGTGTGTGTGTGTGTGTGTCACATCTTTATTGATTCATCTGTTGATGGACATCTAGGTTCTTTCCATAGTTTGGCTATTGTGGACATTGCTGCTATGAACATTCGGGCGCACGTGCCTCTTCAGATCACTATGAAATAATGTTTTATTGAAATACAACCATTTCCATTTATTTACAAGCTGGGCTGCTTTTGCACTAAAAGAGCAGAGCTGAGTAGTTGCAACAGTGTCTGTATGTCCTACAACAGTATCTTTATGTCTGCAGTGTCTGTAAAGACTGAAATATTTATCTGGCCCTTTACAGAAAACATTTTGCTGATCCAAGGACCAAAGTACAAGGGAAAAGGGGCTGAAGTTGAGAAGCTGGAGTTATTTCTTTTTGTCGTAATCAGAGACTGCTTTGAGAAAGCAGTGACATTTGATTTTCCCCTTCAAAGAAACATGCCTTCGTTCCACAGAGATTTTCTAGCATCTCTGGTGTGGCAGGGAGTATTCTAGGTGCTGAAGGTACAACAGTGAACAAAATAAATAAAAGTCTCCGCCGCATGAGGCATACATTCTTAGGGACTAGCAGGATTTGGGGAGATGGGGTTCAAAGGAAAATTATGGCGGCTATAGCAGCAGTGGGGCAAAGGCACATGGTTGGCATCATCAGGGAAAGTTTCAGAATCAACCCTTAACTGACTCAAAGGGCAGGAAGGAAGGACCATTCTGTGAATGAGTGATTTCCAAAGTGTGGTCCTCAGACTTATCATTGGAACCACCCAGAGAGTTTACTAAACATATATGTTCTTGGGACACAGTTCAGACCCAAAGAATCCAAATCTCTGGGGGTAGGACACAGGTATCTACGTACTTAAAATTTCTTCACTTATTCTTAGGCTCACTATGTTTTTGAATCATGGTGATAGAAGTCCATCAGAGTCAGATTTAGGACTGTATGTGTGTTTTAGTGAGATCTCAGCAGAGGGAAGGAGGTAGGAAAGAGAGTAAAGACCCCCGTCCCCGCCGCCCAATTTAAGACAACTTAGAATCCACTATTGGAATTCAGAGTTCTCTGGGCACATCTGCAAAACTCTGACGTCATTTGTAAATGGGAGGTCCATTTATAAAAGAGTGTATGGAGCTTCCTGGAAGAGAGCCTTCAGGTGTGATGATAGAGTACTTGGTCCATGGAGACCCCCACGCATCAGGGGGAAAGGATGATGCTGAGAGCATTGAGGACAGCTGCCAAATCTGCCTCATAGCTCAGGTCTTCATACCTTTCTTTTCAAGTAAAGGCTAATATAGAGCCAACTCATTGACAGTGTATGCCCCAATCACCATTATTGTCCTTGAGAGGTCCATAGTTGAGGTGGACACATAGAATATACACTAAAATGGTAAAAATAAAAGGCTAATCAACCTCATTAGTTAGGGCTGGGTGGCCAAGAATAACCTGGCGGGTTAGGTGGCAAGCAGAGAGGAATGAATAAGTCTATCCAAACAGCAGAAACTGCTTGACTTGAGGGAGGCCCATAATCAGAGACAACACATGCATGCAGTAATGATTTGGCTGGAATAGGAAATTCACGTAGAGCAGTAATTGGAGATAAGTCTGGAAATGTTGTCTAGGGCCAGATGGGGAAGGGCCTTGAATGCCAAGCTAAGGATTTTGGCATTTATCCTGGAGGCAATGGGGAACCATTTAACATTTTTATCAGTGGGGTTACAGGATTAGAGGTACACTTTAGGGAAATTAAACCAGTGGAAGAATAGAGGACAAAATATGGATGTGAGAGATTGGAAGTGAGGAAACCGATTAAGAGATCATTGGAAAGGCCCAGGTGAGAGGTAATGAGCACCTGGAGATGGTAGAAGCTGTGGGAATGGAGAGGAGAGAAAAGAGGACTTTGAGAAAAAGCACAGATAGAATCAGCAGGAGTTGGCAATGGAATAGAGAGATGGAATGTGCCAAGAGGAAGGGTCCAAGACCATCCTAAAGATTCCCACCTGGATAACCATGGAGGCACTGTGCAATTACAGGATGAATGAGTAGGGAGATTGTGAAGCCTGTTGATTTGAAATGCAAGAGGGGCGGCAGGTAGGTAGTTAGAATGGCAGAGACTCTGGGGCGAAGTCAGTAGTGGTGAGATGGCATCCACAGGAGTGCTTGTCCCTTGTGGCAGAACATTGGGCCATTGATTGGGCTCAACATGGTAAATTGGACATTGCTATTCTTTCTTTCTACCCACACCCACCCACACACCCACAAACACACAGAGTCATATACTGATTCAATAAATATACACTGGAACGAAAATTTTGGGTGGCATATATGTATAGATACTAGTTTTGTTCATTTCACTACATGTGGTAAAACTCATGCCAGAAGCCCAGAAAATGTCAGGAGGAGGGAAACTGATGATAAAACAGTATGAATCCACCAGGGAAGAATAATCAAAACTGATTAGAAACTGGTTGGTTTTCCAAAGTTTCATTTTTAAATACTAAAAAAAAATGCTGATTGATGTTTCAATGAAAAGAATATAAATGAAGTTGGATATTGGTGTAAATCTCCCCCTACCCGTGTCGGTTTTTCCTTCCTTTATTTCTTAACGATGCAATGTGAAAATCAAACCATTTCAACAGCCCTGCTGGGCTCAGGAGGACTCAGGCACATCAAGAAGTGCTTCCCCTAAGCAAAAGTTACAACGCCCAAAACACACTGAAAGCCTTCTTTTAAGTAAAAGCAGAGTGGAAAATGCAATATCGTCCCAAAACTTGTTTCCTAGAGTAGATGAAGAAATGGTTTAAGAAATTAAACAGTCACTTCAAAAGCAATAGCTTTGAAATCATAACATTAAACCTAGAAGTAGGAGAATTATGGAAGGAAATACAAAATATTTGCATACCTGTGATAAACTCATGCTTACACCACCCATCCCCATCTCACCTCATGACATCCACTGCCCTCTAGCCACTTAAACTACTCAGGGAGAGTGATTCTTGCCTGAGAATCACAATAAAGTGCCATCAAATGATGACAAGGTTTGGAGGCAGGTACTCCCAGGTTGGAATCCGGGTTCTGAGATTTATTAGCCGTGTGACTTAGGCAAATCTCTTAGTTTCTTTGACACTCGTTATTCTTATCTATTGCTAGGAGAATTAAATTAGCTAATGGATGAAAAGCATACTGCATGGGGCGCCTGGATAGCTCAGTTGTTTAGGCATCTGACTTCATCTCAGGTCATGTTCCAGGAATCCTTAGAGCCCACTTTGGGCTCCCTGCTCTGCAGGAAGTCTGCTTCTCCCTCTGCCTTTCCCCCTCCCTGATCATGTGAGCTCTGCCTTTCTCTTTCAAATAAATAAATAAAATCTTAAAAAAAAAAAAAAAACAGAAACACCCTGCAGAGTGCCTTGAATGTAATAGACAGTTTTTTAAAAAATAAACTTTTTATTTAGTTTACTTTTTAAATAAACTTCTTATTTTTGAATAGTTTTATATTTACAGGAAAATTACAAAGATTTTACAGAGAGTTACCCTGTAGCCCATACCTGGCTTCTCCTATTATTAACATCTTATGTTAGTATGGTATATTTGTCACAACCAGTGACCAACACTAACACATTATTATTTTTTTCATTAATTTATTCATGGGAGACAGAGAGAGAGGGAGAGAGAGAGAGAGGCAGAGGCAGAGGGAGAAGCCAACTCCTCCCCAAGGAGCCTAGTGTGGGGCTTGATCCCAGGACCCTGGGATTGTGACCTGAGCCAAACGCAGATGCTTAACTGACTGAGCCACCCAGGTGCCCTAACACATTATTATTAACCAAAGTTCATACTTTACTCAGATTTCCTTAGTTTCTACCTCGTGTCCTTTTTCAGGGATATATTTCCCTTTCCTATGGAGACGTTTAATCCTCACGTCTCCATAGGCTCCTCTTGGCTGTGACAGTTTCTCAGACTTCCCATGGTTTTGATGGCCTTAGCAGTTTTGAGCATACTAGTCAGGGATTTTACAGAATGTCCCTCAGTACTTCAGCTACACTTTGTCTGAGGTTTTTCTCATGATTAGGCTCGGGTTATAGGTTTTGGGGAGGAAGACCACAAAGAGAAAGTACCATTTCATCCCATTATATCAAAGGTACTTATACTAAGACATATTACTCTTTATATTGACCCTGGCCACCTAGCCAAAATGGTGTTGGTCAGGATTTTCCACTCCAAAGCCATTCTTGCTCACTCCGTTTCCATACTGTGATCTTTGGAAGGATATCCCTAGTCCCAGCCCATATACTTAAGAAGTATGGAGTTTTGCTCCACCTCTTTGGGGGCAAAATGTTTATTTAAATTATTTGAAATTCTTCTGCACCAGAGATTTCTCTATTCTCTCTTGTTTATTTATGTATTCAGTCACATATTTATATCCACATGGACTCATGAGTCCATACTTTAATAATTGGTGTTAAAATCTAATATATTTTATTTATTTTTTTGCATAAATTAGTGTGGTTTTGACTGATGAAGGCTCTTTCTGTTGACTTTTATGTCCCAGTGACATACCCCATTGTTTTCTGTGTGTTTTGCCTTGTTTTGTTTTAGCACTTCCTTACTTTCTGGTGCTATAAGGTATCTCAGGCTCATCTTGTATGTTACCTCCCCATGACATAGGATGAGCTCTTTGTCCAAGGAGTTCTGGTCCCTTTTATTGGAGGGGATAATTTTTTAATGTCACTTTTTTTCTTAGTGTAAGGACACACAATGAAGATGCTAAGAATTCATTATGAAATTGTTGGACAACATTGACAGTATAGACGATTGGGTGTCTCAAAGTAAGCAAAGATTTACTTCAGTGCCCCCAAGTGCCAGGTATGGTGCAGGCTTCTAAAGATACTAAGATGTTCCGAAATGGTTCCTGAGTGCTTTGCTTGAGTATTGCCACTGTATACACTATTGTAAACTCTGTATGTACTTTGTCACTTAGCACTTCTAACAGTCCCAGGAGGTGTAGGTTCTATCACCATTTTCATTCTTCGGAAAGTGATGATGGGACTCCTTTGCCACCCCTGGGCTCAAATTCTGGTAGACAAAATAGAGAAAGGGTGATACCAAAAACAGGACAGAGAGATATCCAATTCAGCCGTGGGATTGGGGAGAACTTTCTAGGCTAGGGACACCTGAACTGAGTCCTGGTGGATGAAAAGGAATTTGGAGTAGACTTCATGGATAGCATTCCAGGAAGAAGAAAGATGTACACCAGGAGGTAAAATGGCCCAAGCAGGAAGGGTAAGCAGGCAGTTACTGCCATGCAGGGAATGAGTAGTGCGGGGCTGACCAGGAAGATAAGGGACTTGGTCTCAGCATATTATGTGTGTTCTGATAGGTAGCTTGGACTACCTTGTAAATGACAGGGAATAAGGGAATGACACAATAAAATGTGAGTTATCGACAGTTTGTTTTGACACAATATAGATGACAGGTGACTGGTACAAAGCAAGAAACAAACAGACCAGTTAGGAGGAAACAGCAGGAGTCCAGGGGGGAGATAATTAGGGAGCTAACCCAGGGCAATGGCAGTTCAAATGAGAGAACTTAGTATGTATTAAATTGGCAGGATGTAGAGTTTGAAAAACCATGTAGCTCCTGGCATTTCTTTCTTTCCAGAATGTAGAGTCTGAGTTCAAGGACAATAAAATGAAAAGGGTTCAAGGAGAATGTTCTGAGAAGTTCATGAATATGACTAGAGCTATGTTCTTAATCTTGGGAAACTAATTTTGCCAAAATGGGAACAAAAATAGAAGGATCTTTTTTATTTAAATTCAATTAATTAACGTATAGCATATTATTAGTTTCTACTCTAGAAGTAGAGGTCAGTGATTCATCAGTCTTTTATAGCACCCAGTGTTCATTACATCCCGTGCCCTCCTTAATGTCCATCACCCAGTTACCCCATGCCCTTCCCCTCTTCTCCTCCAGCAGTCCTCTGTTTGTTTCCTCTAATTAAGAGTCTCTTATGGTTTGTTTCCCTCTCTGATTTCCCCTTGTTTCATTTTTTTTCCCTCTCTTCCTCTCTGCTCCTCTGTTTTGTTTCTTAAATTCCACATGTGAATGAAATCATATGATAATTGTCTTTCCCTGATCAACTTACTTTGCTTCGTCTAATACCCTAGTTCCACTCACATTGTCGCAAATGACAAGATTTCTCTTTTTTGATGGTTGAGTAGTATTTTATTGTGTATATAGACCACATCTTCCTTATCCATTCATCTGTCCATAGGCATCTGGGCTCTTTCCATAGTTTGGCATTGGAGACATTGCTGCTATAAACATTAGGGTCCAGATTTGCCTTCAGATCACTACATTTGTATCTTTGGGGTAAATACCCAGTAGTTTAATTGCTGGGTCATAGGGTAGCTCTATTTTCAACTTTTTTGAGGAAACTGCATATTGTTTTCCAGAGTGGCTGCACCAGCTAGCATTCCCACCAACAGTGTAAGAGGGTTTCCCTTTCTCTGTATCCTCCCTAACATGGGTTTTTCCTGACTTGTTAACTTTAGCCATTCTGACTGATGTGAGGTGGTATTTCATTGTGGTTTTGATTTGTAAAAATAGAAGAATCTTAACATTCATCTATCCCTGTGGCAACATTCATAGGCAATTATTGGTATATCAGAATGAATATGTGATTTGGAGCCAAGAAATTCTACCAAAGTTGAATTCTACCTCCTCAACTGAACTGGCCTATCTTGCCTAAGTCTCTATAGGCCTTGGTTTCCTCATTGGTAAGGTGGGAAACATGATCATACCTACATCTTGAGGTTGTAATAAAGGCAAGAGTTAATGCAGATCATGCTCTTGACACATAGATAAGAGCCACCTATCATCAGCATAAAATTGTTCAAGATTTATTTTTTTGCTTTTTCATAAAGTTCACTTAATTTTCCAGCTACCTTCTGAAAGTAAAGTTTGCCATTCCTTCTTCACAGCAGGAAATTTAGGCACAGAGAAGTGAAAGGGTATCTCTACAGTTAAAGAGCTTCTAGGACAGATTTCTGGACTGCAAGATCAGGATTCTCTCCCTGACAGACTTGTGAAACAGAAAGCTAGTCTTTGCTCAATTACCTTATTTATTCTTTTAACAAATATTTGCTTAAAGTGCTCTTCTCTGGCAAGCCCTGTTATATGATCAGGATATAGCAAGAACCAGATAAATAAACTTTTGCCTCATGGGCTTGGAGAGATAGACAAACAAACAAACAAAGGATAAAAGATGAGCTATGAAGCACCAAAAATGATAAATACTATGAAAAAACATTAAACTGGCATGTGCCTAACCTGAAACATATTTTTTATTGACCTTGCTTCAACTACTTTGTCCAGATTGAATTCTCCACAAGTGTCAGCTTTATCCCAGTGGAATTCTTTCATTTTAACACCTGTGTTGTCCCCTTGCTGTGCAGAGAGAGAAGAGCTTTGAGAGAAGGCAGTCAGGCAACTCAGTATAGGCAACCATCATTCCTAAAAACACAAGCAGAAGTTCTGCCTCAGTTGGGGGCCCAGTATTATAAAAAGCATGTATGGTTACTGGCTTAGATAAAAGGCATAGGCCAAAATTATAAAGAACAATATAGGTTAAAAAAAACATTAAAAGATGTGATTGATTTCCCCACAAATAACCTTAGAAATGTTTTGGTGTGTTTTCTCCAATTGTTTTCTCTGTTACTCATGAGCACTCATTATATATAAAATTTTTCATCCTGCTTTTCACTAAGTATTGTGCTACCAAAAATTCCCTGCAAACATAACTTGTAATATCTGCATTATATTCCATTATGCAAACATAACATAATTTATTTTACCATTCTGCTCTTGTTTCAAGTTCAGATTTTTTCCAATCTGAAACAATGGTGTATCAGGTATCCATTGCTCTATAGCTACCTAACCCTTTGGGTATATCATCCTAAAACTTAAATGGCCTAAAACCTTTATTTATTATTTTTTGGGTTTCTGGGAAGGTTCTACATTCTGGGCTCATGTAAGCAGAGGCCTTCAGCTTAAGTGGAAGGACAGCCGACTATGAAGGTCCAAAATGGCCAACGGCCACATTCACACATCTGGCCATTGGTGTCAGCTCAGCCCCGAGGTGCTCCCATTTTCCTCAACACCTTTCATCCTCCAGAAGCTGGATGGGTTTCTTACATGGAAGTGTCAGGGTAACATGCTAAGAGGGTCAAGAATAATCCAAGATCTTGAGATTAGGCTCTGAAACAAGTAAAACTTAACTTCTGCCATATTCTCTTGGCAGACAAGTCACAAGACTGGTCCAAAATCAAGGAATGGAAAAATAGACTCTACCTCTGAATGACAGGAGCATAGAAGACTCCTTGTGAGTGGGACATGCATGCTGGATGTAAGGGATTTGTGGCTGTTAGTCTACCACAAGGGATTACTGGACAATATGCTACAATGAACACTTTTATGTTCATTAAACTTTATGTTTTAAGGTCTAAAAGATTATTTCCTTGGAATCAACCCCTAGAAGTTGATTTACCAGGAGAAAAGAGAAGATGCATTTTTAAGACTTTTGATACAAATACTCTTGCTTTCTAGAATGTACTTAGATGATGCTCACCATCTCTGCTTTCTATGACAGAGAAAATTTAATTGGTCAACCCCAAATAAAAAAAGTTAATGAAGTGTTCCATCAGAATTAAAGGCAGGATTCTTTTCTAAAGGAATAAAGCAGCTCAGTGGCAATGAGCTGAATTTTTCTATCTCTGATTAAGAATAACAACGTTCTTCTTGGCATAAATGAAATCTTGGGTGAGGAGTTGGAGGCAGACCAGATTTCAGATTCATCTACCAAACAAATCCCTTGTGATTTGAATGCATGAATTTGTTGAGATTTCCTGATGGCTAACAATATGCCTTCATGTTAGCAATGACAAAAAAACTAATAGCTGGGCATGTTATTTAAAAAAAGCCTCTTTTTCATGTAATTGAATTCTTCAATCTTGCATTGCATTCATTGAGAAGAACTCTTGGGATGAATTTCTTTGAAATCTATGCTACTGATTTTATTTTCTGATATGTTGACCTTCTTCATCTTGAGGCATGTTGCAAGATTGGCAGGCTTCATTTTCTGTGCATCAGATACAGTGAATGCCGGGTTAAGGCTTCTTGCCATTGAAATACATTCAGTGTGGGTACTAATGAAGAATTTTAAATCTATCTAGCCTGGTTCATTCTCTTTTTTCATTTCTCAGGAAGGGGGAGAAATAACATCTCCCTAGCAAAAAGAGAACTAAAAAAATAATGACCACATTTCTCATTCAGAACTTAGTCTGGTTTTCAGCTTACGCTGTTCTATTTTGAGAAGCAAAGTATAAATCCATATCAAGGATGGTGGCGATTATTGTTTTTATCTTTCAAGTATGGATAAATATCTTGCTGGTGATTGTCCCATCCAAATGTCCTCCAGATGCTTCAACTTACACAATGTATTTATTTACCATTCCTCAGGTATCAGCAATGTGAAAAATACCAAGCTAGGCATTGGCAATGTAGATATGAATTAGTTATGGCCCCGTCCTTCAAAGCAGCTCACAAGTATAAAGGGTGGACATAAACCAAAATGACCTGGGCAAGCCTAAAAATCTCACCCAAAAAAGGACTCAAAATAAGGATGAATGAAAGAGAAATGTCTTCCATTCAACAAATAAACATAATGAAAAATGCATTCTTTATTCATACATCCTAACACATTTGCTACAGTCTTTAACCACCTTGCTTCTCTAGTTTTTCATCACATGGATCTCCCCTAATGTGGGAGAAACCCAAACAACATTTTACTTGGCATATATGCCTATACCACAGACTAGCATGACTGCTAACCCAAAAAAGGCCCCACATCACACACAGTCTGTTTACCTTATTGTATCACAATCTGTTAGGTTCTATTAGAGTGTCTAAAGACTTAACTCAATTATGACGTGATCTACCTGGAAAGGACATCAGATATCACAGGTTAAGGGCTCAGTCTTACAAGGCTCCCTCCATGCTCCATTTCAGATGCCACTTACAAGCCCAGGTTGTTAACTGTTCTTCTGACCTACTGGCTATAAATTGAAGGTTCCCATACCTGTTCCTTGTATTTCAAATGCCAACCCCAAGCCCAGGTTGGTACCTGTGCTTCTGCTATAAATCAGAGGTTCCCATGCCTTCTTCCTCAGGACCGATTAATCTGCTAAAGCAGCTCACAGAACCCAGAAAAACATTTTATGTATTAGATTAGTGGTTTATCATAAAAGGATATAATGTAGGAGCAACAAAATGGAAGAGAAATAAAGGACAAGTTATGTGGGAAAGAGGCAGAGCTACCCCATCCTCTCTAGGCTCATCATTCTCCCATATCTCTGCATGCTCACCAATCTGGGAGATCTCTGAACCCAGTCCTTTTGGGGTTTAGTGGAGGCTTCAGTATGTAGCCATAGTTGATTAAATCATTGACCACTGTTTCAACTTCCCAGAGATGGGAAATGGGGGAACTGGAAGTTCCAACTGTCTAATCACTTGGTTCCATTGGCAACCAGCCCCTACCTTTGGGTTCTTTCCAAAAATTACCTCATGAATTCGACAAAAGACACTTAAAAAATTCCAAGGCTTTGAGGGAACTGTGAAACTCGTACTGTGGACAACAACCTAGTATATATGAGAAATAACATTTTGGTCATCTGAATGGCCAAATATATATTTCATTTAAGTCATAATATCACACACTACAACAAATATTTCCAACTTTCTCCACCCTCCTCAAACCCTCAACTCTTTCTCAACCTCCCTTCATCACCTATGGCTCTCAGCAAATGACTACTCCCTCCTACTTCAAATGCAAAGTATCCAGACAATGAGAAGCCCCTTACTGTCTTCCCACTAAATGTAGGAACCTACCCTATTGCCCTCCCTCCTGTTACAGCAGGGGAGTGAGGAGAGTGATTCTAGTTCCTTTGCCAAGGCCAGTTCCTTTGCATTGGCTTTGAAACATGTCCTTTGAAATGACATTTCTTCCCATCATCAATTAAACATGCCTGAGTCCCTTCAGTCTCTAATCCATCAACAAATAACTTCCAGAGATTTCCACCAACTATACAGCTCTTCTCCTCAAAAGATCTTTTGTTACCATTTCTACCACAAATCTCATTATCCTCCCTTTGACCTCGTCTAATCTGGTTACTTTTTGCATCATTCCACTTGAACAGCCTTCACTAACATCAACAAGGGACCTCACTGTCATCAACTGCAGAGGTCCTCCTCACCACCCATCTTCCTTCACCTCTGCGCCATATTTGGCATTGCTGATCACTCCTTTTTTTATGGAACACCGTCCTCCCTTGGCCACAGTGGGCTCACTTTTTGTCTACTCCTTCTTCTTCTTTCAGGTCTACCCTTTCGTACCTGTCTATTAACAGATGGAGTTTTGGGGTTTTTTTTTAAGATTTTATTTATTTATTTGACAAAGAGAAACACAGCTAGAGAGGGAACACAAGCAGGGGGAGTGAGAGAGGGAGAAGCAGTCTTCCTGCCTAGCAGGGAGCCCGATGCGGGGCTCGATCCTGGGATTGTGGGTCATAGGCAGATGCTTAGCGACTGAGCCACCCAGGCACCCCAAGGATGGAGTTTCTTTCTTTCTTTTTTTTTTTAAAGATTTTATTTTATTTTTTTGACACAGAGAGAGATCACAGGTAGGCAGAGAGGCAGGCAGAGAGAGAGGAGGAAGCAGGCTCCCCGCTGAGCAGAGAGCCTGATGTGGTCCTTGATCCCAGGACCCTGAGATCATGACCTGAGCCGAAAGCAGACGCTTTAACCCACTGAGCCACCCAGGCGTCCAAGGATGGAGTTTCTTAAAGCACCACTGTAGGCCTCTCTGCTCTAGAGCCTTGTGGGCCATCTATAACTGCCCAGATATATCTCCAGTGCAGAGCTTCCCTGAGCTCCAGACTTGAGTTTATTGTTATTTTACATCTGCACTTAGAAGCCTCAAAAACATCTCAAATTTGGCACATAAAAAATAGCATTCATGACATTGTCCTTCTCCAGGATTCTCCATCTCTCTCACTGCCTTTCATCCATTTCAGAAGTAAAAGAGAAAGTACTGAGAGGTTTCCTTGATACATCTTCTTTCTCAGCCCTGATCCCTGACCAATTCTGTAAAGTCCATTCTAAGGTCTTTTTCCATCCATTCTTTCTACTTCTACTGTCTCCATTCTGGTATGAGCCAGAGTCCTCCAGTGGCTTTCCCATGGCCCAGAGAATAGAGGCCAAAATCTTTAACAGGTCTTAAAGAGTCTCATCCAGTCTGACTTCCACCCACTTCCCTTCCCCATCCCTCTGATGCCTGCCCTCCACCATTACCCCTTCTTGCCACAAGAATGTGCTTAGTGTTTCCTCTATTAGAACACACTCATCCTCCACCCTTTTTACTTAGTTTAAACCTCTTACCATCTAATGTGTACACAGAAAGTTACCTCCTCTGGGAAATTTTCCCAGAATTTCAAGACTAAGTTCACCTCTGCAGATTATACACTCACCATAAACTTCTACGATTACTTATTCAATGTCTGTGTCCATCACTAGACAAAAAAACGTACTTTGGCAGAGAGGAATGTCTTACTGACTCACAGTTGTCTTCCCAGTGCCTATCTTTAGTGCTTGAAAAGTAGTAAACATCCAACAAGTGTTTTTATTGAGCACAGACACCGTTCCGCTGGTAACACAACGATGAACACAACCAATACAGTCACTGTCCCCGATGAGACCTGCATCATAGTGGCAGAGACATAATATTAAATAAGTAAATACATAATACGAGTGCTATGAAGAGATCTAAGTGATATAAAGAAAATAGAGTAAGGAAATTGAGAATGTTAGGTGGTGGTGGATTAGGCTCTTTTATGTAAAGTCGAAAAAGGCTAATTTTGATAGAGAAGTCATCTTTTAGGAGAACATTTTAGAGAGGCTTGAATTAGGAAAACAGAAATGATCAGGAAAATGGCTTTCTAGACAGAGGGGAAGAAAGTCCATCAGGGAATGAGTGTGTTTGTGGGATGACTAATCATGTGGAAGGAAAGAGGAGAGTCCTATGAGCAGGAAGTGAGGCTGGAGAGCATGGTGGGGGCAAATCACACGATTCCAGAAAGTGCTCCTATTTGAGGATTCCCTGCTCAGATTTGTGCACAATGTTAGGTGAAAAATCCTGAAATGTACATGTTTTCAGAGGCCAGATCTCTAGGCTCCAACCCTAATTCTGTCACCAGCAGTCAATGGTGCTGAAAGCAGTTCATGTTCTCTCTCTGTTCCTCAGTTTCCTTATGTGACAAATGTGGGTTTGGGACCATCTTATCTCTAATATTCTCTCCAGATCAAAAATCCTTTTCTTTTTTTAATGAATGTCGTTTGATAAGAACTGGGTTAAAGGTCAAGCCTGCCATTGTGATTTTGTGCAAGCTACTTTTCTGAGTGTATTTTGGTATTTGAAAAATAGGAATAGAAGAACCTCCTCTTGGGACTGGCATGCCAGTCAAAAGACATGGGGGAAGTGAACGTTCTTTCAACCTGTCATTTGCTGTATAAACGTGTAGCAAAAAATTCTTGAGAATTTACGGTATAGCAGGCACTGTTGTAGGTACTGTGTGTGTTATTTTATCCTCACAGCAATCTCAGGAGGTAGATCTATTTAAGGGCAACCCAAGAGAGAGGGAAAATCTCAAATACCCTCAGGCAATGAAATGTGGAGTTTGTTTTGCACCCAGATCCACTTGGCATCAAGGCTTCAGGATGCCTCATTAGAATACAGGGTGTAATATATGTGAATGCAGGGGTGGGAGGGGAGGGGCTGTTGGAAATCAATCCAGCATTATTGATGTAAAAGAAATTTAAATGATGCCGTATTTGTCTTTTAGTAAATAAGACTGCTTGAACACCATCTCCATCATCATATTTTCCAAATTATTTTTTTAAAAGATTTTATTTATTTATTATTTGACAGACAGACAGCACAGTAGGGGGAATGACAGGCAGAGAGAGAGAGAGAAGCAGGCTCCCCATGGAGCAGAGAACCCAATATGGGACTTGATCCCAGGACCCTGGGATCATGACCTGAGCCGAAGGCAGATACTTAACCAACTGAGCCACCCACATGCCCCCAAATTCTTATTAAACAGAGAAAAGCATTATGTGACCCAGAGTCCATCCTGATATAATAGTCACTCCTTCTGACATTTTTTTCACTTGAGTATAGAGCACCTACTATGTGTGAAGTCCCACTGTAGTTCCTACTGGATAAGAAATGAAGACAGTTTCTAAAGTGAATGGGGGTGGGGAGAATACCATTATCCTGCGACTGTTGGCATAAGTGGCACCACGGGCACTGTTCAGTGAGAACTTAGGGGATGCTGAGCATAGATCAGGAAGCGCCCTTCACAAGAAATTTTGCTTAGAGCTCATATTCACCAAAGATATGAAACTCACCAGTGCTAAGGAGAGCAGAATTATCATCTCTCTTGCTTGGGACACTATCCCATATTGCATAAGCCCTAACATACATATTTATTCTGCATTTCAGTGTCTGGGCAATGAGACGGCATCCTAGATTACTGCATTTTATAATCGCTGCTGGCCAGGAGGCAATCTTCATTACCTCTGCTAGTGCACTTGGTAACGGCTCACCCCGGCATGGCTTCCACTGAGTTATGCACATTGCTCTTGCTACATGTGCTTGCTTGGATTGACAGTTAAAGGATCTTTAAAAAGATTAGAGTATGATTCAGCTTTGAAATGAAAAGTTATTTGTACTCAGGAAAGCAGACACCCAGAGCAGCATGATAGAGGAAACAAATGCATCCAAGAGATTTCTCACTAAATATAAAATACAAATTCTAAGTGACAGGAAAGTATTGCCTTAACTTTTAATTGACAGCACCTTTTTCCCCCATCATGGTACATAAAATACTACTATACCTAATAATTGAGACTTCCTCGGTTAGGTGAGTTGCTTAATTTTAACTAATCCAAGAAATCTTGTATTCTTAGAAGCCATATTGACTCACAACCAGCATTGGGCTCACTTTATATAAACCAGTCTGTTTCATGAACTCCTGCCATCCTATCCCTATGGAATTAATTCTTTGAACCTACATTCAGGACTCTGCTTTTTTTTTTTTTTCCTAGTGAAGTAGCCCTATATTAAAGCCAGCCCAGTGTTCCAGGCTGTTGAGAATGATTCCAGTTGTGATTCAGCCATCCCATATATTAGCCACCGTTTGTGTCATCCATGTTGACGTTCCTGGTCACCCAAGGATGATCTTATTATCTAAGCATGTTATTTATAAGGAATTTCACAGCTGAAGCGAGGTACAGAATGACCTCCTGGAAAACAAGAGCAATTAACAAGTTTGGAGCAGAGCCAAACTCAAGAACAAGGTTGTTATTGGCATGATTTTAATCATGATAGACAATTAGCCAAGCTTAATTATATTGAGATGAAAAACTAGAATGAGTGGCAGTAATGAATTTCTCTGGGAACTCTCCTGTGTCTCCAACTCAAACTGGCTGACCTATAAAGTGTATAAAATGATAAAAGATGTTTGCCCACATGTACAAGCTGTGTTTACCTCGAGGAGCAGTCTGTGTGGAAAAGGGCTCTGGAGGACATTTTGCTGTGGGAGACTCATCACAGGACACACGTGGAATTCTTGAGTTCCATTGGCATTTTTTAGCTTCAGGAAGGAGATGCAGAAGAGAGGAAACATATTTTAGCTGAACTTGGGCACATTAAATGTTAATGTGATTATGTAGCTGGGGATTCTTTAAATGTTGCCCGTGGCTGAAGTATTACTGTAGTTGTGCGTTAGCTCTTTTTGGTGTTTTAAGGCTTAATATTTTCACTGACTGTGTCAAGCCCAAATAGAACGCCTGAAAGTTCAATAGAATCAGAAAGTGATTAAAATGTAAAAATTTTAACAATTTGACACTCTTTGCCTCTAGGTTTAGAAATGGAATTTAGAAAGAAACTCTCCTTAAGTCTCTAGTCTCTTTTTCCATTATGGGTTTTAATTGACTTATTATAATTAGAATACAGATGAAAGGAAAGTTGTAGGGAAAAATTGAAATCTCCACTGTTCATATAGTTCTTTAGGGTTCACAGAGTGTACTGGTATTTAATCCTCGTGCACACACACACACACACACACACACACACAGACACACACACCTGGGAAGAGTAAGTTTGACTTGTTTTAAAGATGAAGCTGGGGGCGCCTGGGTGGCTCAGTTGGTTAAGCAACTGCCTTCAGCTCAGGTCATGATCCCGGAGACCTGGGATCAAGCCCCACATCGGGCTC